>OY744610.1:28256228-28498728 GCA_963556255.1 Allolobophora icterica | reverse complement strand
CGTTTCCTACCTTAAGAAAGATTTACCTATGACGGTCTATCATCATCATCATCGTCGTCGTCGTCGTCATCATCATCATCGTCATCATCATCATCACCACATGTATGGGAATCCATTTGTTCGGCTCAATGTGTGCGCGGGTTCTGCGGTTGGTGATTTCTCTAGTTGTCTGAGTTCTTTCCTCTTAATGAACCTTAACATCACTTAGTCTAAGTGATGTTAAGGTTCATTAAGAGGAAAGAACTCAGACAACTAGAGAAATCACCAACCGCAGAACCCGCGCACACATTGAGCCGAAAATAATTCCCATACATGTGGTGATGATGATGATGACGATGATGATGATGATGATGACGACGATGATGATGATGATGCCTTACTTGGTTACGGCAATTCCTCTACAGGGCATTATATAAACATTTTATATAATTACGTACTTCTCACACCTGACTTATTACACTATTCCATGCAAGTGTTTTGCTGTTAACTGTAGATGGCGACACTCTGCTGGTAGAGGCTCAGACGCCAGACTTGTTCGCTTGCTACGACAACCGCCACTTTTGGGTCCGATGGAATGGGAATGGAAATGGAAAACTGGAAATAGGATTGGGAACAATTCCAGGGTTTGACACGTTCATCACATACACTGAAGTCAATCGCAACATCCTCTTCATCGGGTTCGAGAGCATAAGCGACGACCAGTACTCGCGTTTTGTGATCTACCACAACACCAGTGAGAAACCACTCTCTCCTTTTGGCTTAAATCTGACAAATCATATGACTCATTTGAGTTGGCTGATGGTGTTTTTAACTTGGGCATTGTTTTTTAAATTCTACTAGGACTCTTTCCGATTATGTCAGTCGTATTTGTAATTCTTCGTACAATGTCAGTTATATTCGTAACATACGCAGAATTAGACGTCATAACCTAATGTCCTCGTGGATATCTCTGGCAAACACTTTGATCTCAGTCGCCCTGATTATTGTAACTCACTTCCTTGTTGGTATAACAAATTCGAAAGTGCAGAAGCTGTAAAAGTTCAGAAATCTTTGGTTGTGCATCCAAATGTGACTCTTTTACTTTAAGTGGTGCTATATAAGTTCTTGATTACAATAACAATTAACACTGGCGCTATAAAAATTGCTAACAGTATACATAGATACATAGTATGCAAGCATAGTATGTATGCTTGTACAAATGTATGCGTGTATACATCGGGGCATTTTAAACTTAGCCTTTAACTTTGGTTGCCCTCGCCAGTTAGCCTAATTATGATCGAAAAGAACAATAACTGGGCTCGGTGACGTATGACCATTGCCATGACCATCCTAAAACAACTGGAGTACCAACATCCAGCTGAACACCAAACTCCTCGCATTAAAGCATTACATATTTCCCACCTCCTGATTGAAGCCAGTGTTTGGTAAACTCAGACAAGAAATGAATTAAATCAAAACTCAACTCATGCACCTCAAAATGAGTTAAAACTCAAACTCAACTCATCCTAAGTGAAATGAGCTAACTCAAACTCAGTTGTTAAATGAGTTAAGTCATCAACTCACACGGTTGTTCCGCTAAGAGATTTATTAATGCAATTATTGCATTTAGCAACAATTTTTCCATCACGCCTACTTGTAACAGAAAAGTATTTTCCATCAAGAATACACGGTACTTCAGCCATGTTGTTCTTAACTGTTCACAATATACAATATATGCAGTGCTTAAACACTGTCCGCCCGCCGCTGCTGGCCGTGTTTACGACCCTCCCTGCCGTCACCACTCACCAGTATGGAAAGCCGACGATATAAAAAAAACGGCTTGTTTCAACATAATATATGCCGAGTGCCGAATAGTGAGTTGATTTTAAAATAATTGACAGTTACAACTCAAACTCACAGAAACTGTGAATTAAATCGAACTCATAACTCACACTCTTTAAGGTGAGTTAACTCAAACTCATAAATCACAGCAAGTGAGTTAATTCGTGAGTTTCAACTCATCTGAGTTAACTCATACCCAACACTGATTGAAGCAAAGACCCTGAGTTCACTAAAGACTTCTCTTCACTTCGGACCCTGCTGAGTCTCCTCTGAGCCCCTGGCAACCGGACTCAGACCTTATTTTGACTGCCCTACTCTGACTCGACGCAGCGCTCGTGAATAATTCATTCATTCGAAGATTTATATAGCGCCACTTCAAGGGAACTACTCAGAGGCGCTCCCGACTCCAGAACGGCGAAAAAGAGCAGTTTTCAGGCGGTCATAGAAGGTACCAGAGGAAGACCTAGGAATCCTAGGATGTAAGCGCAGCTCAGGAGGAAGGCCATTCCATATGGTTCAGTCTTACGAATGTGGCATTTGCCTTTCCCTGACTCTGATCTCCTTGTCGCAACTACCATTGTTTGCAAGTACACTTCCCAGATAGCAAAAGTCCTCTACCTCCTCTATCACATCTTCCCCAACTTTGATGTTCTCTCTCGTCTCCCATTTTCCTACTTTCATGATCTTTGTTTTTGAAGTATTGATTCTCAATCCAACCAATCCTGCCTCTTTTTCCACTCTGCCCGTGAGTTCACTCAAACCCTCCCATGAATCTTCCAGTAGCGCTATATCGTCTGCAAAGTCCAGGTCTCCTAGCCTCTCGACTCCTCTCCACTTCAAACCCCATCTTCCCTCTTCCGTGCTTCGCCTCAATACCCAGTCAATCGTTAGCAGGAACAACAACGGCGATAGGATACATTCTTGCCGCACCCCCGTCACAATCTGGAACCACTCCCCAGTCTCCCCTCTACTCTCAGCGTGCACCTGTGAATAAGCTGGTTCTCGCGACGTAGCTTTTTTGGGCGCTGTAGAAGTCTCGAGATTACGATTACGATCTGCTTTCTTTATACATTCCCTTTATGATGTCTATAATTTTTCCTGGTATTCCATACTGCGCGAGAATGTTCCACACCGCTGGTCTCTGGACATTGTCAAAAGCTTTTTGGAAGTCTATGAAGTTGACAAGTATATTTGTATTTCCCGCCACGCATTTCTCTATAATCTGTCTCAATGTGAAGATCTGGTCACTACAGGATCTGTTCTTTCTGAAGCCCGCCAGTTGCTGTCTTAGTACGGCGTCCACCGCCCCTTGTATTCTTCTCAAAATTATGCTGGCTAGGACTTTCCCCGGTATGGAGAGTAGCGTTATTCCTCTCCAATTATTGCAGTCATCAAGGTTTCCTTTTTTCGGGATTGGTATAATAATCCCGTCCCGCCAATCTCTTGGCACCTCTCCAGTGTTCCATATCATGTTACAGAAGTTCGTTAAGATTTTAATCATCTCTCTTCCTCCATTTTTCAGCAGCTCTGGTTGTATATCGTCAATCCCTGCTGACTTTCCATTTCTTAGCCTTTTTACAGCTTCCTCTACTTCCTTCTCCGTAATACTATCCAGGTCTATATCCAAGGTTGTCAAGCCCTGGTCATGGGTGAAGTCATGCGTTGTCTCTGGCTCAGGGCAATTCAAGATCTTGTCAAAGCGCTCTCTCCATCTTGCCGACGGGTACCCAGCCACATAAATTTAGTTTTAGAAGGGTTTAAGCGGAGGCGGTTTGACGCCATCCTCATCTCTAGATCTGACTGTACTGGGCCATAGCCGCTACAACAGAAGCAGCATCATGCGGCGGGCAATGCATGTATGCCTGCGTGTCATCTGCCTAGAGCTGGGCTAGGGCGCCATGATCTGCAAGGAGCAGGGCAAGGCCAGAGGTGTATATAATGTACAGTATGGGCTAAGGACGTAACTCTGGAGCAGACCATACGGGCAGGGACCCACCGAGACCTAGTCGAGCCATGCACCACCCTGAGAGAACGCCCAGAGAGAAAAGAGCTAATCCATTCCAGAAAATTTCCAGCCAGCCCAAACGTAATATGCAACCGCTTTAATCATGGTCTACAGTATCGAAAGCGGCGCTAACATCGAATAGGGCCAGCAGAGTCAACTCTGTTCTGTTGATAGCACCGTAGATGTCTGATGAAAGGCGAAGCAGCAGGGTTTCAGTCGAGTAGAATTTTCTGAAACCAGACTAGCATGATGGAACGAGGTTGTTCTTCTCTAGGTGGACGAGGAGTTGAGCTGTATCTATTTTCTCGATGATCTTGGATAATAACGAGATATTGGCGACTGGCCGGTAGTTGAGAAGGTCAGCCGGATCCAAGCCGTCCTTCTTCAGGGGCCCAGGGCAGGAGTCAGAGTGGACCTCATCTGTGTCGGAGGTAGAACACCTTCTCGGATAGAGCGGTTACACAGCGTCAACAGAAGAGGCAGCAGAACATCCACGAACTCCTGATGCAAGAAGATCGGGAGTGGGTCGAGTTTACAGGTGGTGCCCTTTGCTTAGCTTTCGAGTGGCGCTTTAGAAATTTGAAGTTTACGATTGCGATTAGATTGCACCCAACTTCCAGCTGCCGAGCAAAACACGTCTCAGTGTTCACTAGTTCGGAACGATTACTGATGAATTGATTACCATGGTAATGGCTCCATCGCACATGCATTGCATGCAAGTGTAGTAAGCTACACTATAGTGCATGCTTTCGATCATGTGTTTTGCAAGTGCGATGGAGACTTGTCAATTATTGTGAGACGACAGTAATTCAGCTCAGCCAGGTAACTATAGTTGGATGCAGCCATGTTCATTCACTAGATTTCTTTTACATCTATGTCGTCCGATCAATCGCTGGTTGCTAATTGATTGGATGTGTGTGAATGTAGTGATCTCGATGTCCTTCTACACTCCGGATGAGTTCAGCTACGAACAGGTCTGGGAGACGGTCGACCATCGGCGTGGCATTGTATTTGCAGTGACCGCCTGCAGCGATGTACACGTCATCCTCAGCAAAGCCGTACGAAACGTCGATGAAGGCGTCTACGATGTTGTCATTGGAGGATGGTCCAACACTCAGTAAGCTTATACTGATACGACTAGGCTATATATTATATTATACATACTCGGACTTTTTCGGTAACGGTTGCCAGATATTGATTGAATGTATGTGTATACGTATATATGTACGTACTTACGTATTATGTATATATGTACGTGTGTATGTATTATACATACTTATGTATGTATGTATGTATGTATGTATGTATGTATGTGTGTGTATGTATGTATGTATGTATGTATGCATGTATATGGCTATTTGTAAAATCGCCTTTTAGGAGCCCCGCAAGGGCGCTTATGGTGGCAATCTGACAGATTTAAAGAGATGCATGTGTTGAACCTACTTAGAAGGACGTCCACTGGACCACAGATGGACATGAATGATCCATTAGCTTTATTGTCATTGTCTGCTATAACTGGCATATAAATGGAGAAGCCATACGTGAGTTTATGAGCACTTAAGTCCGATGACGGCGAGAGTTACGATGATTACGACAGCTATAGCTACGACTCATAATCTACTAAACGGACGACAACAGTGACTCTAGTGATGAAGACGTCTAGCCAGCCTCCCAAGTCCTGTGTTAGCTCTGACATAAGCATGCTGGGTGAAGCCGAACTGCTGGATTTGATCGTTGAGACGGACTGTGTTCGCGGAACTCTGGTCACAATCAGAACACCACTCGGGGTGGTCTAACTCAGGGTCCGATTTGCCGGGGGGGTCGGGGGGGTTGGACCCCCCTGCTTCTTTTTTTGACCCCCCTGCTTCAGGCCTTTGGCCGACCCCCGGGGGGGTCGGCTTGACCCCCTCAAATTCATTACCCTGAGTCCTACACCAAACGACTCCAGTATGACCTACCGCAAGCAGTGCAGCCTTGTCACCTTTGGGTAATTATTTATTATCCAGTCGGTACCCTAATTTTGAAATATCGCGTTAATATTGTTCACGAGTAGCGCTTTAAGCTTGGCATATTCAGCTGTTGAGGGATTATGTTACTTTTAACTCAAGCTGAGGTCGTCTACTCTGTAGGCAGAGGCAGTGTCAGAAATATTTCGCAGGGCATGACCAAACATACAGAAGACAACAAACGGACCACAGTCCCTGTACAAGCCAGCGCCCTCAGGCGCCTTCATGCCCGGAGTCCTCGCCTTGGGCACATCGGCTCCAACGCCACGAGCATCCAGTTGCGGGGTAAAGGTCAAGTAGACAGTGGCATTCTGTCCAGCGTTCGCTGGCGCTTTTGACCTCGATTGACCTAGACTAGAGTGCACATCTGTATCAGTGCACAGCTATGTTGTCATTTTTGTGACATGAACCGAATTGGAGATCGGCATTCGGCATAAGGTGGTCAAAATGCAGGCTCATCTGTGCCTATATAAAGTGCCTATATAAAGTCACTGGTGATGCTGCAGTTGTTGTCATACAACCGCCAGTCCAACAACGTTCCCGCTCTGCCGAGTCTGACTCTGTTGTGGAACGGCAGAATATGTTCAAACAAGAACACGTCATCAAAACGTACGTCTCCTACCAATGGATTATGGTGGAACCCCAGAAGCTGTGCACTCTGCTTCAGAGAAGTTTCGGATTGACAATTTTCTGCCCAACCGTTGATCAATTCACAACCGACTTGACAAGAAGGCTTGCATCATACGAACTACTCTGCTCAAGGTTTGGTTTTCTATCGAGGCTTGAATCTTGTAGTGATGAAGAAATACACAAATCAGAGAGAAACCTTGTAGCAATATACGGCGATGACCTCGATGAAAGCATTGGCAATGAGCTGATAATTTTATGCAGTGTTCTTATTTTGTCAAAATGTTTAAACACGAGACAGGTAGGGCAGGCCTCAACATAAGTCATGAGTAGTTCATGTACCAATACATGGCAAAGGTGTTGAAAGTTCATTTCAAGTATGACACATGAGAGACCTAGCCACCCTGCAGCGTTGAGCATAGAGAGTGATATTCTACGTCAACTGAATTTTAATCAGTTTATTGATGACTTTGTCAATGGAAAAGTGCGCAAAGTCCTAATGGGCCTATTCAAATTTACACCCAACTGTAGGCTTAACTGAGCTAATTAACTGACTCAATCTATCTGTTTTTAGTTTGGAGGTCCCGCCTATCACCCTTTTTAATTTCTTCTTTGTCTGTATCAACAATTTCTATTAAAAACTGGATAAGAATCTTAAAGCTTATCCTTTTGTGTTGTACTTGAACCTCTTAATATAATAGTAGACACTTTATTTATAAGTAAAATGATCTTCCCAATTTATTTTCATATTTAAATAAATTAATTAACAATAAGTCACAATTCCCAGATTGTGATCGAGTACTCTATACATACAAACAAGGCCAACATGGGGGGGTCTGATCTCGCAACACTTGAGCACACTTTGAAGATTCTGCCCATTTCGTCTGCAGCTTGCGAGCGTGGCTTTAGCCAGATGAACTTGCAACATAGGCCTACAGTGCGCAACCTGCTTTCTGTTGGCCCCATCAGCTACTTGCTGATGATCAGCATTAACGGGCCATCTCTAACATCTTGGAATGCCAGGATATACGTTATTTCCTGGCTGAAATCTGGGTGCCATGATGCCTTAGATAAGCCAATTGGCAAGGCGACTATTGTGCACAAACAAAAGAAATATGCAAAGCTTTTTATAGTGGCTATACTAGTGTACTTGGTGCACTGGTTCATTGGGTTTGCTAGTATTTCCAATGACAGTACTTGATGCATTGGTTTGATAGCTTTGGTTGTGTACTTGTATTTCATCTTTCAGTGCAATTTAGTCACGTCTAACGCTTTGTTGTTCCTATTAGTATATTTCAGCTAAAACTGCTGCTGAAAGCTCCTTTTAATTTTGAATATAAATTTTTTTTCGATGTCATGTTTGCATCGTAGTTGACTGTTGGTCATTGCAGAATCTTGACATACTATGGAAGTTCATTAACCTCATTTACAAAATAACGAGTAAAAAAATTAATTATGGCTTAATAAATTTTTATTATTTGTATAGATTTCCGACCCCCCTGCTTCTTTTTTGACAAATCGGACCCTGGTCTAACTTGGTCTAACTTGGTCTAACTTGGTCTAACTTGGTTCGTCAATCAGCAAGTTATCAGTTACCTTAGCTACTGCATCTCTGAGGCGGCTCGATTAGATTGACGAGAATGAGAAACATGAGGCGCTTATATCATAATCTCGTCGGTCTTTCCCATCGCTGCTGTTAGCAACTTGACTGACTACGATCATTCTTGTCAGCGAAGCGTATCTCCAACCTCATATCCGCTTTTCTGTCCTACCATCCTTAACTTCTCGTGTGGCAGTTAAATGGAAACCCTGACATGTACTTAACTGTACACATACTTGCTTACTCACAAACTTAAGCACTATGACAGATGGTTTGAAAATGTTTATTGAGCTGTCTGTGACGAAACAGTTTGTAAGTTTAGTAGTAGACTGAAGCATCATGTGACCGTATCGCTGCAGGGAAGCGCGGGACCTCCAGGGCTCCACGGGCCACTGAACGCAATGACCATCGACTATAGGTTGGCTGGTGACAGAAACGTAGAGCTCTCTGATGTAGTCTGGTGTTGCAACAACTATCGAAGCTCTTCCCATGAAGAGGATTTTAAAGGTAATCCTTCCTCGACCGGAAGCTAGTGCAGCGTGTATCGCATATAGAATTCGAAACATGTGAGAATTTTGGCAGGTTAGCCAATTCGGGCAGTGGTATGTCTAAACGATTGGCAGGAAACTTGGTGACGATCTATTTACTGCAGCAACCGGTTTGTTAAACACGGAGATGCCGACGTTTTGAGTAGTTAAAACTTTGTGGTGTAGGCAGATTGACTTATCTGTGGTAGCTGGATGTGGAATTCCTCTGGACTACTCTTTGGAAACCCCTCTGATTCGACGCAGCGCTCGTGAATAGGCTGGTGCCCTGCGCTTGGCCTTCGAGTGGCGCTTTAGAAGTTTGAAGATTACGATTACGATCTGGGTTGAAATGAGCTAGGCAAGAAAGTAAAACTCATTCTCAGAGTTTTGACTTAGTCTAGGTTAGATAAGAATGAGGGTACTTTGAAAATTTTCCTCATCAAAGTTTTCCTCATCATACAGTTAGTGGCTTTACTACATAATTCTTTAAACACTGTACTTACCATTGCACATAGTGCACATAGACAAATTGATTACTTTTCTTAAAGTAAGAAGAGCACAACGTGTAAAAAATCACTGAGTACTGAGGATGTGAAACTGGGTCTTTTTTAATATGAGAATGCTGAAAAAGATCTACATTTCAGTTTCATAGGTAAGTTTAAAGAGGTGAATGGACGAACTGAGGAGTTATACTCTACAAACCTTAATCCATGCATTTGCAAGTATAGAGTCAAGTAATTTGTGTCTGATAAAAGAGGCTCTATTGACAGACGGAAAGAATTCGTTGGTGAAGAAGGGGTTAAATGGCCCTGCAATGGGTGGAGGTGATATAAAGACATTGCACTAAACGGATCAGGCATTCAATAAATAAAGGGCTAGGGTGTTGTTTACAGTTATTTCCTCTTTAAAGATTTGATGAATTAGAGTGAACAAGAGCAGAGTCGGATTAACCAGTATGCTCAATATACTTTGGTATGGGCCCCGCTAACAGGGGCCCCCGACTGGAGTTGAAATACTGCAGGACAAGCACAGAATTTATTAAACCAACTTAATAATTATTTGTTCTTAAGAAAGAGCTTAGTTTTATTAGTTTCAGTTTAAGGAAGAATTTGCACTAAACAAATGGCAAATTTGAAATGTCAGCCTTGCAACCAACTGCTGGGTAAGCCTAGGGCCTATATACGTTTCTTTGGCTCAACCTGTTCAGTCAATGTATAATCCATACTGACGTCACTTTTGTTTCCATTCCGATGCACATCACTGACGACGCGATTTGTTTCCTGGCATACATGTAGAAGCAAGCTCATCTTGCAAAGTAGAGACAAGTTTTGAGCTTAAACTTATATGGCTATTTTAGACAAGTTGTTGACGCCGCTAAGGCAGAGAATTCACGCTTACAATGAAGTTCATTGTGTATTCCAAGTTTGATAATACTTGAGAATTTCACATTAGGCTGGCCAGGAC
The DNA here is from genome assembly GCA_963556255.1 of Allolobophora icterica. Taxonomy (NCBI): domain Eukaryota; kingdom Metazoa; phylum Annelida; class Clitellata; order Crassiclitellata; family Lumbricidae; genus Allolobophora; species Allolobophora icterica. Next base: position 28,488,678 of record OY744610.1, on the reverse strand, counting down.
AGACACAGGAGATTTGCAGTCTGACGAAATGGTTAAGCTTGCTGATTTTGAAATATCAAGAGATCAAGAGGTTGTACCACACCTGCCGTTTTAGCTGCGCTATTGTACACTAGGGTGGTAGCGAAAAAAGTTTTTTTTAAAATAATGCCTGGGACACCCCCTAGTTCTGTTCGTATTGGTAGTAGAAACTCATGTGCACAATCTTTTAAAATATTCCATTATTTGGGCGTGCCACCTGACAACTTAAGTTTTGCATATGACACCATGCATCACTGAAGCCGTAAAAATCAACTTTCTTATTTTTTCAGGAGCTGGATGAAAGTTTATCACTTCTAGAACCTATTATTTGATTACTGTAATTATGTCATGAGTGTGATGCACCATAGATAGTTGGATACCTTATTCTCTGATGATTTGTTTATGAATAATTGATTAAACAATAAATATATAAATTAGAACCAACTGGAGCTGAGGAGTAAATAAATATTTGCAATGTTTTAAACAATTTTCTGAACTTTTGTAGTCTGTACATTTAAGGCTTTTCTAAAGTTTAATTATTTATTTACTTACTTACTCACACTATCCTACATTATTCATAATCCATTTCAAATTAATCACATTTTAAAAGTTGTCCTTGAAGATGTTTTCAACGCTCTGGCTGGACCATTTGGTGGACCTGAAATACCTATGCTTAAACGATTTCAGAATGCATTGCCTTTGATCGTCCATGACATGATTGCTGGTCGTTTGTCAGATGATGAAATTGCTGTTTAACAATAACAAAGAAATTATGCAAGACACTGTTGAATTTGAAGTGGAATGTTTGCAGAAAGACAATCAGCCTCGTGACGATTATCTAGAGCTCTTGGAACTTGCACTAATCTACATGGGTCATGTCCCACCTCGAGGGTTGCATTTTACAGCCTCTGGTGTCATGCATTGGGCCAGGTGGATGGCCAAGGCCATCTATTCTCACAAAGTATTCCTTTTACGATCTCAATTGCGAATTACCTTCTGGAAAATAAATTTACTACGTTCCCTGAACCTGTTCATCTGCTTTGTTTATCTCAGATCCTGGTTCACAGCTTCACACTCTACTCTAAAGGCACTTTCCGTCATGCTTGGTACCTCACTGAGGATTTGGTCGATTTCTGCTTTTTCGATGACTGCATTGATGCTGCTACCAAGACCTTGTTGGTGCAGACAATGAGAACCAAAGTTGGTGTTGGCAACAATCCACAAATTACTGTACACAGCTTCATGTAGTCGGGAGCACATCTGAGTAGTACTCCTTGAAGAGGCGCTATATAAATGCCCGTTATGAATGTATGAATGAATGAATGTACTCTTGAGATTTTGTGACTTCAAACATGATGAATACTGTGCATCCCCATTGATTGGCTGGAGAAAGATCCAACTTCGTGGAAACAGGACAGCATCTTGTAGCGGCATGGTCATGTTACGGCGCTATAGAAATTGTCCGTGTTATTATTATTATTATAATTATTTATTTGGAGCGTCATCAGAAAGGTTGAGTTTGGTGAATGATAGGGCATAAAGGGGATTGGCACTGATCCAAGAATACAATCAAATACTGACCAAGGATGAAGGTCAAACGCAGGCCTTGCTCCATGTGGTGTCCGAGCATTGGAAAAAGTATCCGGATCCCAAGAAGTTAACGGTCACAAAAATGGACTAATAAATATTTTATTCTTCAATAAAACTGGCAGAGTTCAATTATTCTCACAAGTACTCTTTAAGTATTATACTTTAAACCTAGCAATACAAAATACAAAAGAATATTGATAATATTATCACTATTGTGCTTACATTCCTTGTGTAAAATTTGGAAAACTTCTATGACTCACAAACGTCGAACTATATTTGAACTTCTTTGTGTCGAGATTGAAGTGCTTAACTTGATTTCATTTGATAACATTATTACACAGTTTACAGCTTTTTGAAGTCGCACATGTGTATGAGCTGTTAACAATGAAGTGAACAGATTCAAATTTTGATCATATGCCTAATTTTTCGATAATGTTGTCAATATGTTGTCAATATACTGTAGCAAACGTTTGAAACAACCTTATAATGACCCAAATGCAAAGGCGTTAAAGTTATGTTATTATGCATTGGCTACTAATTTGAACTGCACGGCACACAGCATGACCCTTCTAGAGTTGAATGTCATATCCTTACGGCATCTCTATCCTTCCATGCTTAATACGACAAAGGTTCTCCGTGTGTATTTAGCATGGAGCCCCCGAGTGGTTAATCCGGCCCTGAGCAAGAGAGAAGACAAGCGCTGCTAGTTTGCAGAAAGTTGACGGTGGGTGCGACATTTATTAGTGATAGATTTGAGTTACCCTCTAGGAGTACGGTTTCGATGACATCCAAGTGATTCTAACGTTTGTAGAAAAGAACTGAACCAAAGGTTTTCAGTTGGCCTTCAGGATTTTGCGATTATCCCATGGGTTCAAATTATATGAGTTATTGTACGGAATTATACTAAGTAACTTGTAGGGCTGCCTGTAGATGGTCCAGAAGACGATCAGAGTATGTGTCTTATAGTTTTGACTGTATCATTTACTGTAGTGCCTGTTTGTGCCTGCGCCAACTTAAATAGGCCTATGACGTATAAGTTGGTTAAAAGTTGGTTTAAGTTGGTTGAAAGTTTATCAATATGTAGCCTAAACATCTAGTGCCAATCGAAGAATACGAACTAGGATTTCGTTATCAAACGGGTCATGAGTTAATTACTTCATGTATTCAAAGGTATCTTCAACTCTAATCTCGTCATTGTCGTTTCATTTTGCTATGTTTCTCCATTGTTTGGCAGATCAGTGATACGATTGAGCAGTGAAAATCGACATTATGTCGAAGTAGAAACGCTCAATATACTCCATTGTACAGAGCAGAGAAAATTCTGGGTGACCTGGCAATACGGCGCTATAGAAATCGGAAAAGGAGAGATAATCGGAAAGGAACGTTTCATGGACTACCAGCCACTTGAGTTGTACGACGTGAGGTCGATAGGTTATTCGACTGGCTACGGTCACGATGGAAACTGGTTCATCTTGGGGACAGGAGGTAAGCGTCATCCACATCACTTGCTCAGTCTGTCTCCTCTAATCGTAATCGTAATCGTAATCGTAATCTCCAAACTTCTAAAGCGCCACTCGAAGGCCAAGCGCAGGGCACAAACCTGTTAATGAGCGCTGCGTCAAATCAGAGGGGTTCTCCAAAGAGTAGTCCAGAGGAAATCCAAGTCCGGTTTCCATGGGGGCAGGTCAAGAGAGGAGGCAGAACAGCTGTTAAGGCGGGTGTCGTTTAGGGCGAGAAGAATTTACACATCTACATTCATCTACACCATGCACTCGTCAGCCGTATTACAGTCGTATGTATATTTAACCGCCGTGAATGTCTTGCCAGCTTCATTTATCAGGATAACATAAATAATTATAGGTGGCACATGTGTTTATCTAATTGCTCATCGTATGATCGTTACAGTGTGAAAAGTCATCAATCAATGTCAATCGATGGCCACTTCACAGTTAACGCATCAGGTTCCAAAGTCATAAGACACTGGACAGAACGAATCGAGATCTAAGTGGTCAGGTCAGACATTGTTCAGAAGACAGGATACGCAGAAGTAAAGACGATCCAAATCAGTGGAAAGCTCTTCAGTCGGACACTCTCGTTCATCAGAACCTTCGCAATGAAACACACAGATCTGATGCCATAATCTATTGCAGTGTACGATATCAAGTGATTGACTCTTTCTGGCAATTGTTCAGCAGTCGCATCCTATTGTTAATTCAGGTGCACCTCAGAAGCAAGGCGCGTCTTCAAGGCGCAGTAGAAATGTTCTTTTATATATACGACCGACACTTTCTACAGCTGCATTACCAATACTTAGCCTAAATGTAGTTGAATTCCGTTGCATGGCATTACCTTCTACGTCTTTGCTGTTGCAGCCATTCCGACGGAGGCTCCAGTGACGCAGGCCCCTGAACCGACGAACGTGGCGACGTCGGACACGAGCAGTGGTCTGTCGCAGGACGCCGTCGCTGGCATTGTGATCGGAGTCATCGGATGCCTGCTGCTCGTCGTCCTAATCGCCATGTACATTTACGATCGACGTAAAGACAGTTCCAGAACAGCACCCCCTCCTGCTGCTGCTGCTGCTGCAGGACGAGCAGACCCAACGACTACTGCAGCCAATGACAACACCACATCGGCCGCAGAGGCACAGGAAATCGCACCAGCTGCAGCAACCGCATCCGAAGCATAAGCCCAGGGTCAGGCGGGGAAATCGACACAGGGACGATAGGAACAGAAGCTTGAGCATATGTGGACATACAAGAAACAACAGAGACAGAGAGAGGCAGGCAATGAGAGACAGACAGGCGGGCAGACGGAGATGCACACGGACACATTATCAACTGACGAAGCCAGAAGCTTCGTGAATCACCTGCTATCACAAGAATAATCTGAAGGATGCTAGTTGACACTTTGTACGTTAGCTCTACACGAAGCTGACTTGAGTTTTTGATTGGTCTTGTTACTAATAGATATCGAATAGATTGCGACGAAATGTCTCAATGTATTGAATAAGTTTATGTATATTTCGAAGTCTATAATTTACAATTTACAGTAGTTAGTATTATTTTTGCCTTAGAACTAACCAATGAGTTCTATGTCGGGCTGACCTGGTGATTTTTGGATGATTTGAAGCAAGTTCAGCACTCATTTCCAAGATGCGATAGACTGCCATTGCTCTTCTATCAACAATCAGCAATCGCCTCTGTTTAGTCTCTGCTGTCAAGAGACGCTTTATAAATTTCCAAATAAAATACAACACAATAATCGACCCACTCTCACCTTCCTTCTTCGCGTATTTCTTTTTATCTATTTACCACTAACCAAAGGAGTTCTGCAGCAGACGAAAAGAACGCAAATATTCTATATTAAGTGTCCTGATACATACATAACCATACATACATAATTACATACATAATATTACATACATACAGCCATACATGCATACATACAGGCATACATACATATATATGTACATACATAGTACTTTATTTTATTCCGGATATTTCTATAGCGCCTCTCGAAGTCAACTACTACTCAGAGGCGCTCCCGACTACAGCATTTGATACTGTGCCGGAATTTTCACGCCGAAGCGCCACGAGCAATTGCGAGTGAAGGACTTGCCCAAGGTCCGTACGCAGCGGCTAGAGTGGGATTCGAACCTGCAACCCTCCGGTCACAAGGCGCCGAACTTACCACTGAGCCACCACGCCCCGCATATATATATACATGCATACATACCAATACATATATACATTCAAACATACATGCACGCACACATACAGGCATATGGTCCAGTATATTTGATTTAAAGACCGTGTACGCGGGCTGGAGCCCGGTAATTGAGTCTCCGAGAAGCGACGCGGCCTTTGGAGTGACCTCTCACCTGTTAGTCACATTAAATATCAGCCGAGTATATACAGTATTATACACATATACATATATACAGACACATAGGCAATAGGCATTTGCATATAAGGTCTTAGAACCGGTTGCTTAATATGCAGTAGGGACTGTACCTGCTTCCCAACATTAAATAAAAGCTGAGAGAGTGTGTGTTTGTGTGTGTACATTATATAATACATTATGCCAACTCTGTGTTTGCAGGTACCGGTATATTAGATCTTCAAGTCAACAGGCTTCAGCGCATACAAAATTTTCTGGCTCGCGTCGTACTGCATGCATCTTCTCGCTCAAACCCCTCAACCCTGCTCGGTCTGCTGAATTGGATTCCTGTAGAATTCAGAATAAGATTGAAACTGGCCTGCCTATAAAACCCACAAAGAGTACTCCTACTCAGTGGCGTGCAGAGGGCGGGTTCGGTGCGGGGGCGACGGCCCCGGGCATCCAGCCGGGAGGGGGCATCCAACGGTTGGCGTTGGCCCAGTCAAGTTACTAATATAACCGGCCGCCAATAAATCGCCATTCAAATATTTATGTTTACAATACATCGCGAAGAAGACATGAGTGCGCAAGTTTTTATGTCATGTTTTCGATACAGGCTATACTATGATTAGTAATAGTAGCCTAACTTCCTAAGCATAAAATACAAAGTCTACAATTCAGTTTCCGATTGTCAAAATAGGCTAAAAGTACCATACGGCAATGTGCAATTCTCTAAAATTTCCTGGGGGAAAGGGAGAGGGGGCAGCACACTGAGCACAGTGCAGTGGGAGGGGAGGGGAATGAATTAGGGAAAGAACAATTTAGGGGCATCCAATGAAGGGGTTGGCCCCGGGCATCAAAGAACCTCTGCACGCCACTGCTCCTACTTCAACCACTTACATACATAAACTCCTTACCTTCACGCAGCCTGTGAAGGTAGGGATGTATAGTCGGTCTCTCGGTATGGGTCCTTTGGTTGAGCCTGTCATGGGCTCTCGTGCTATGTTTTATTGTTTAACCACTTATATACATAAACTCCTTACCTTCACGCAGCCTGTGAAGGTAGGGATGTATAGTCGGTCTCTCGGTATGGGTCCTTTGGTTGAGCCTGTCATGGGCTCTCGTGCTATGTTTTATTGTTTAACCACTTATATACATAAACTCCTTACCTTCACGCAGCCTGTGAAGGTAGGGATGTATAGTCGGTCTCTCGGTATGGGTCCTTTGGTTGAGCCTGTCATGGGCTCTCGTGCTATGTTTTGATATATACAGTACATATAAGGAATGGAACTAACAACCAATGTTTGTCCGATGCTCTAACTCTTTTTCATTTAAGAAACGCCTCAAAACTCACTGTTTCTCATTGGCTTTCAAATCTTGCGCGCGTAAAAAATGTTTGTAATATTAATAATAATATATAATAATGATAACAATAACGGAACGTGCAGTACTGGCCAAAAGGGCAAAATACTCAAGCATTACTAACAACCCATGCTTTTATGGCGATCGCCTTGGAGACGGTCGGCTCTTGGAGCGGGGAAGGTCTACAGTTCGTTATGGAGTTGGGAAGCCGGATAACGGAAGCAACTCACGATCCACTGGAGACATCTTATTTGCTCCAACGGATTTCGGTGGCTCTGCAACGTGGGAACGCCATCTGCCTCTCCAGAACATTGCCACCTCTGTCTGAGTGGCAATGTTCTGGATTGGCGCTAAGATGGCGCTTCAGATCTTTTAATCATTATTGTCAGATATAATAATGATGATGATGATGATAGTAATAATAATAATAATAATAATAATAATAATAATAATAATAATAATAATAATAATAATAATAATAATAATAATAATAATAATAATAATAATAATAATAATAATAATAATAATAATAATGATGATATTGGTAATAATAATAATCTTTTCTTTATTTAAGCGCCTGCTAACCGCACTGCGCTGTACAGTGAACATACATATAGTAGAAACGGCAGCCACAGTAGTAGCACATGATAACAGTTTTACAGGAGTCGAATATAACTGTTTTTATACGGCAGCCAACAGGGCGCGAATCACGGCCTACTATTCATTTAACCACCGCCGCCACCTAGCGAGTGGAAGTCTGAATAAACCTTACGGGGTCTCCGGGGTTCGATCTTGGTACCTTCTGCTCTTCACGCCAGTGTGTTATCGATTACTCTACGGGTCCCCCCGTAGAGTAATACACATACAAATGTAGGCCTAATGCAAAAAACATGCCTACGGTTGCTTGGGGGGGAACCGGCAGAACCGGCAGTAGGATTTGGAGAATTACATTTTTTAGATAGCATTGGATACTCTGAAACAAGAATAACAATATTGATGATGTGAACGGTTGTAGTCTGTATGATCTCAGAATGACGTAACAATAACTAATGGTTTGTTTCATTCTAAACGTTCCGAGGTTTTCTTTCTTTCTGAAGACAACTTAAACCATAACATCACAAAGTTGTTTCAGAAAAGAATTCGGTCCACATTAAATCACGTTTTGCGTTTGCTATTCAAAGAAATCTACCAGACCGATGGAACGAAATTCAAGTAAGCGAACCTTTTTATCGTAAAGCTATGTAAATCGTCTAGATATTTGGGCGCCAAACAAAGCTGTGCTAGAGAGATCAGGTGACACCGGGTCTGCATCATAGGTTCTCAAAAGCCAGGTTTCTTAGTCGTAACGAGATCATCAGCAGCAGCATCTGAGCCGTGCTCCTTTCTGAAGAGTTGCCGTTTCCACAAAGTTCAGCCAGCCGTATCTGTTCTGGGCTCGCTTCCAGGCTGTGTGCAATCCAAGGTTCAGAGGTCAGAGGTCGGCTTCCATTGCCCTTTTGTTCACTTGTGACGAAGGCGCCCAACTGGCCTTTTCCAGGGTGGGAAATCATTGCTCGAAAGGCCCTGGCGTGGTTCTGGTCACCCTCGCAGCGCGCAAAGTGTTCGAATATCCGGAACCTTCTTTCCCCTATCATCTCCGACACTAGGAGATGCATCGTGCGGCGGTGTACTTATGCGTTTGTTATATATGCCGTATAGGGGATGTGCAGCATTGTACTGAGGTTATCTTCTTATAATTAATTGCCTAAGTCTCTGCTCCATACAGGAGAACGGGCAGTATGTATGCCTTGAACAGGCGGAGTTTCGTGTCTAGCGGGATGTTAAAGTTCCAAATGCCTCGCTGCAGACTACTCATGCAGACCCGGGCAATGTTAAAGTTCCAAATGCCTCGCTGCAGACTACTCATGCAGACCCGGGCAATTGTATTTTTGTATTGTATTGTATTTAAACATTTATAAAGCGCCTCTAGTAGGGTGAACCGTTCAGAGGCGCTCCCAGTGCGCAAGGCCGAGAGAAAAGAAATAAGTCTTGAGGAAAGTAAAAGAAGATGAGGGGTTACTTATTAAAATTAGAGAGCGAGTAGAAGGAGACAGTGTATTCCAGAGAGAGGGACCAATTGAGGCAAAAGATCGGGACTGAGCCATAGCTGTTCTAGTACGAGGAACTGAGAGATCAAATCTGTTTGAGGAGCGAAGTGGACGATGCGAAGAGACAGAAAGAGGCCGGTGAATTGCATCAATTAAATATTTGGGGGCGAGACCCCGCTGTGTCTTTGACACCAGAATAAGGATTTTAAACTTAATACGTGCAGAGAGAGGAAGCCAGTGCAGTTTCTCAAACATGAAGGATGAAATGCGTGAGTAGCGTGGCAGACGGGCAATTAATCTCGCAGCTGCATTTAGGACTGACTGCAGAGGCATGAGACGGACCTTAGGAAGACCGATTAGAAGCGAATTGCAGTAGTCAATTCTGGAGCAAATGAAAGCATGGACCAGCGTTGTGAAAACAGAGGAAGAGACAGATCGTCGAACAGCCCTGAGACGCCTTAAGTGGAAGTAGGAAACACGTGTGAGGTTAGAGATGTGATCTTTGAAGGAGAGAGAGCTATCAAGCGTAACACCTAGGTCACGTACACTTGATGAAAAGGAGTAGTGAGGGAAGATTTCCAAGAGGAGGGCGAAATCAATCTTAAGCAACTGTTGAGGGGAGCCAAACCAAATGAACTGGGTTTTGGAGGCATTAAGACAGAGACGATTTGAGGACATCCAGGAATGGAGAGACTTAGATAGAGACTCGATACGCTCAACTAAGTGCAATTGAGATAAAGGAGACCCATGGACAAAAGCTTGCACATCATCAGCAAAGATATGACCAGTAGCTCCCGAGAGTGGGAAAAGAGAAGAAATGTCAGCCGTGTAGAGAATAAAGAGTAAAGGACCAAGTACAGAGCCTTGAGGAACGCCCAGCTTAATGTGAATCCATTTTGTTCTAGAGTCGCCCGATATAATCATTTGGGTTCGTTCAGACAGATATGATCGAAACCAGCAAAGAGGAAGGCCCTGCAACCCATATGAAGTCTCAAGACGCCGAAGGAGAATACTATGATCTACCATATCAAAGGCTGCAGAAACATCGAAAAGAGCCAAGAGGCTAAGTTCAGCCCTGTCAACAGCAGAGTAGATTTCAGAGAGGAGAGAGAGGAGAGCAGTCTCAGTAGAATGATGTGCCCTAAAGCCTGATTGATTAGCAGGAAGGAGTCCAGATTGCTCAAGATAAGGGAGGAGCTGAAGAGAGACAAGACGTTCAAGAGTCTTGGATAGGAAAGATAAATTGGAGATGGGACGGTAATTATTGCAGAGATTAGTATCAAGATTAGGCTTTTTTAGCGAAGGAAAGACCAGAGCACGCTTCTGCGATGGAGGAATACACCCTTCGGAAAGCGATCTATTAAATAGATAAACAAGAAAGGGAGCAAGGTCATCTAAAATGTCACTAATAACAAAAGGGGGTAGCGGATCGAGTTCACATGATTTAAGATTAACAGACGTTAATACTAAACGAAGGTCGAACTCTGAAATAGGACGAAAACTATCGAAGACAGTGGATGTAGATGTGAAGGTCGGAGGAGGAGCATCAGCTGTCGAAGCACGAAGTCGGTCGATCTTTGTGGAAAGCATTTCCTGAAACTCATCTGCAGTGAAAGATGGAGCTTCGGTAGAACGAGATGATCGCCCAAGGAGACCCGAGACAGACGACCACAAGCGTCTTGGATTTTTTTCGTTGCGCAAGACTAGCTTTTCCCAATATTCAGCTTCCTTCTGATGGTAGAGGCGATGTAATAAGCGAAGCTGAGTAATCCAGGCAAGTCGATCGACAGGATCTTTAGTCCGACGACTACGGCGCTCGAGGCATCGGGTACGACGGCGGAGTCGACGGCAGTCAGCGTCAAACCAGACTGCCAGTGGGCGCTGACGTGTCCAAACTTTACGCCGAGGTAACATGGCGTCGAGGAGACTTGTAACCGTGGAAGTGTATAGGTCGAATAGTTCAGCAACTGAGAGGTTATCCAGAGTAGAATCCGGCGAAGAAAGGAGAGTATCACGTAGAGCTGCACTGAAGGCAGACGAGTCGAACGATTTCCATCCACGTATCATGCGAATGGAGTGAATCGGTTGAAGATGAATGGAAGGAAGAGTAAAACTGATGACAGAATGGTCCGAGAGCGTCGGTGGTAGAACTTTAAGGTCGCCTACTTGATCATCCTCACTAGTGATGACAAGATCAAGCTGACCACCTAATCGATGAGTAGGTTGATTTATATGCTGTCGAAGTCCAAATTGCGTGAGAATGTCTAAGAACCGAGCAGAAGCAGGTAAGGTAGGATTCTCCAGATGGATATTAAAATCACCGAGGATGACGAGTTGAGAGTTACGTGTAACAACTGTTTCCAAAAGGGTAGAAAGTTCTTCAAAAAATTGTGCTGTTGGGGGAGAAGAGCCAGGCCGGTAAACGGTAAGCAGAGTGACGGGACCATGAGGAGTGGCAATGCTCAGGCAGAGGGCTTCTAACGTTGATAATGAATCGTCGAGATTGATCTGAGAAACGCGTAGCGAGGAGCGGAAGAATACGATGATGCCTCCACCACGGGCCGGTCGACCATCTGGGTGGGGTGGACGAGGACGGTCACGCGAAGAGAAACCAGACGGTGTCGCACGTAGAACTGGAACATCGTCAGAGGCAAGATGCCAACTTTCAGTAATGGCAAAGACGTCGAGCTTATCCTCAAGAAGTGATTGTGAGACATAAGCAAACTTTTCCGATATGGATTGAGCATTCCAAGAGGCAAGTCGAAGACCAGAGGACGGTGTAGACAGAGGCGGAGAAGGAAGTGGATTTTCTTTAGTCAGTGGATATGACTGCTGTCGAGATTGTGAAGAGTCAATCTGGCGTGAAGAATCAGCAGCAGTAGGCTTCAATACTGGCTCCAGCGGTTGAAATGCGGAGGAAGATCGATCCAGCCCAACTGCTCGATCCAGTCTCTTCTGCCGATAGTTGGCAGGACACCAGATTTGGAACTGGAACAGGACCTTTCGAAGAGCACGAGTCGGTCGGTAGCTATTCAACCAATTTGATCTCAATTGTTCTGAGGTGTACATGATGCGTGGTCTCAATGGCTATGTGCTGCCACCAGCTTCGACGTGGGGAACCAAGTTTGCATCTTGTTTGGTCTGATATTGGGCCTTGGTCTAGTGTAGTTAGGATTTTTGTTTTGGACCAGTTTATCTCAAGTCCGAATTTATATGCTTCCAGGTTCATTATCTGCAAGGATAGGATCAGGATTTCGAGCATCTCAGCAAGGAGAGTCATCTGATCGGCATAGTCGAGATCAGTAAACCGCTCAGACTTTATGTGTGCGCGTGGCTGCCCTTGCTCCACGGTTTCCTCCATAACCATATCCATCTGGCATAGGAACAGGTCTGGTGCCATCTTACATCCCTGTCGCACTCCGCTGTCCACCCTGAATCATTTTAAAGTTATGCCATCAATGCGGACTGCACTCAGTGTGTCCGTGTACAAGCTTCTCATCAATCCAACGAGCTTCTCCGGCAGTCCCTGAGACAGGAATAGCCTACAGATAGCGTCACAACAGATGCATTCAGATTGACATGTCATAGGCAATCCGAAGTGGCTGTCGAAACTCTCTTCTGGTCAGGGTGAATATACGGTCAATTGTCGATCTCCCGGAAGTGAAACCGCTCTGCTTATTTTGTTTCAACTGTAGCAAATGTCTCCCAATCCTTGACTGGCCAGGACTGTTATTATTATTATTGCCGGGCACTGATGGCAGGGTGACGCAGCGATAGTCCAAAGTGGCTGTCGAAACTCTCTTCTGGCAGATATGCGGCAGATTTCTGGAACCTTTCCGGTGTCGGTGTACTTCAGCAGCCATCTCCTGTTCCGCTGGTGCTGAGCAGTCAATTGATGGATCAGGATCCATAGTTTGGACTTTTGAATCTATTGCTGTAGGCAGCGTAGCGCGGTTTAGGAGGACTTCTTAATATTCCCTCCATCGCTGGATCTTCTGGGTCTTGTTGCTCAGCAGATGCCCGTTCGAGCTTTTTTTTATAGGACTCGAAATCCGTGCTATAACGGAACGCAGCTTCTGAAAGTTGGCAAACTGTGGGGTACGCCGGGTGACCAGCGTGATGACACTTTCCTCACATCGTTAATCGACAATGTGGGTACTGAACACACGCCAGTGTGATACACGCCTTTCCCCGAGCCTCATGTGCTTGCTATGGAATTTCTGTTGCTGCAATTGCTCGCGTTATTATGCTCTATCATATGATCATCTGTTAAGAGGTGGGCATCCTCCTCCAGATCCATCTCAGTTGCTAGGCTGAGCGGTTTCTGTCACCAAGGATTGGAGACCCTCTTTGCAATAGAAGAAGTGGGGTCTCCCTTAAATGTTGTGAGGAGTGCCCGGTCCAGGATGGAGTGGATGAGAGAGATCTGTGAACGTCGGCCGTATGATGGAATTGCACTCTTTATAGAGCGCGTTAATATCCGAGCACTGCGTCGCGGTATAGAAGCTACATGAAGGGAACGAAGAGGAGGTGAAGTTAACGTCACTCCTCCCTCCATAATCCGATGTCTATTTAAGTGGTTAAGGACGGACCCGGGTCTTGGGTCAAGGATTAGGTTCTGATCATCTGGATTCGTCCTCGCAGCGATAGAGCATTGTTCTAGCTGAGTTATCCTATTGAATAAACTCCCTAGACCTTCGGGCGTGCTATTCTGCTGAGAGACCAGGGTAGATTGTATGCGCTGTAGGGTATCTTGTTGTGAAGATTAGCTATTCTGCTGCGAAGACACTGGACAGTAGGGAAGTTAACACAGCCTGTTGTGAATACAACAGGTTGTGTTGGCCTGCATTGGCCTTGGACCAAATCTTGAAGGATTTCCAAGATCTGATTCGGAATCGGAGCATCATGAGCGTTACTTTGTACACTTAAATAATCATCATCATCACTTCCTTCTGAAGCGGTGCCTAAAGGGGCGAGTTTCGATAAAGCCATTTGATGCAATATATTATCCTACAAGCAACAATTATATTTTAGTTTCTAGTGCTACAAGACTAATTTAGGCAAATAACGCAATAATAATAATAATAATAATAATAATAATAATAATAATAATAATAATAATAATAAAAAAATAATAATAATAATAATAATAATATTGAAGTCCCCAAGGACATTAATAATTAATATTTAAGTCCCCAAGGGATCATATGTACCTTGGGGCTAAAAAAAAAAAAATAATAATAATAATAATAATAATAATAATAATAATAATAATAATAATAATAATAATAATAATAATAATAATAATAATAAAAAAAATAATAATAATAATAATTGTTATTATTATTATTATTATTATTATTATTATTATTATAATTATTATTATTATTATTATTATTATTATTATTATTATTATTATTATTATTATATTTAACAATAATGATTAAATTATCTGAAGCGCCATCTCAGCGTCACTCAGACAGAGGTGGTAGTGTCCTGGAAAGGCAGATGGCGTTTCCACGTTGCAGGGCCACTGAAATCCGTTGGAACAAATACAATGTCTCCAGTGGATCGTGCGCTGAGTCCGTAATCCGGCTTCCCAACTCCATAACGAACTGTAGACCTTCCCCGCTCCAAGATTCGCCCGTCTCCAAGGCGATCGCCACAAAGGTATGGGTGTTAGTAATGGTTGCGTATTTCGCCCTCTTGATCAGAACTGCACTTTCCGCGGCTTCGCCAGCTCCGATGGATGTGTGGGCAAGGTGGGAGGTGGCGTAGGTATCGGGCACTGTCACGTCCCATGTCAGGCATCGTCCGCGTGACCAAGGAATCAGCGTGACACCGTCTGGTCGCTTTCCATTTCCTCTTGAGAGGCCGAGAGGCTCTTTCTGAGCAGGGATTTTCGCTCTGCTCAGCGCTCTCCAGATCACATCGTTGAGCATAGCGTGCCGCTGTTGTTTCCCTCCTCCTCTTCTACAAACCAGACCATGAAGCCCTCTTGCGTGGACATTTTCTAATAATAATAACAATAATAATAATAATAATAATAATAATAATAATAATAATAATAATAATAATAATAATAATAACAATTATAATAATAATAATAATAATAACAATTATAATAATAATAATAATAATAATAACAATTATAATAATAATAATAATAATAATAATAATAATAATAATAATAATAATAATAATAATAATAATAATAATAATAATAATAATAATAATAATAATAATAATAATAATAATAATAATAATAACGAAGAAGTTAAAGCTAAAGTTCTTCTTATGCGTAAATTTCTCATTTTGAATTCCTCCACATAGAGATAGTATCAGTAGAGACAATACTGAGCCGATCGCGACTTTAAATAATGAGGCATTTAGGAAAATGTTTCCCTAACAGAGTCAGAATACCTTCAGTGAATCTGTGCCCTTTAAATCTACCAATGAACAGACATCTGATATCTTTAGTAATGTTGTCACACTGTGTTCGGTTATGTACATTGCAGTGGACAAACAAACTGGACCCAAGCATGGATTGTGGAGTGACTGCATCAAACCAAGATCCAATCGACATATTAAGACGAGTACCATCGGTGTGGTCCCACCCTACTTGGCCAAACACTATCCAACGATTAAGGACAACATAATTGGAAATCACGTCATCCAGTGCTATCCAACATTACCCCAAGACAACCGAAGGCATGAGTGTGGTTGTATGGTCAGGTCAGTCAGGTCACTTAATTTATGCTCAGTGGTGTAATCAAGTAACGAGCAATGTAACACATTAGTTACGATCAACCAGTCAACCAGATGCATAGCTCTTCTTCCTCTCATTTAAACACTTCTGTGATGGCTTAGCCAGTAACTGCGCTATATAATTTGCACATGGGGAAAATCACTGACCCATGACGAAGGCTGCTGATTGAAACAAGAACAGACTATGGGTTCTAAATTTGCGAGGAGTTGAGTTAAAACTATTACCGTGAAAGGTCGATCGAATGATTTGTTGTTTTCTAAATAAAAAGGAAGTTAAGTTAAAAGGAAACAACAGAAAGCAAAAATATCGACTCAGCGTGAAACGAACCTGTCAGTCACAGTACAAACTCTACAAGGTCGTCTTGTGACGAGACTCGATCCCACGTACGTCGCCTAGAACCACTCACATGACAATCTTATCTTATCTTATATGATTATTTATAAAGCGCCTCTCACAGCATAGACTATTCAGAGGCGCTCCCAGCGTATCAGCCCCGAGGGAAAAGAAAGGTCTTTAGGCAGCGGAGAGAAGAGGGCGAGATCCCAAGTAGTATCTTGCTACGGAGAGAGGGGGGCAGGTCATTCCATAGGGAAGGGCCAAGGATGGCAAAAGCACGATGCTGAGCCATCGAAGTCCTTGCGCGAGGGACAAGTAGATCAAGGCGGTCAGCAGACCGAAGAGGGCGGGAAGAGAGAGCAGATAGAGGTTTACGCATTACTTCACAGAGGTATTTAGGAGCTTTTCCCAGTTGAGTCCTAGAGACCAGGAGAAGAACCTTGTATTGGATGCGGGAAGCAACAGGAAGCCAGTGAAGTACATCAGTCATAAAGGTAGTTATGTGAGAGAAGCGAGGAAAACGGGTAATGAGCCTGGCAGCCGCGTTCAGAACAGACTGCAGAGATGAAAGGCGCGCTTTAGGGAGCCCAGCAAACAATGAATTGCAATAGTCAATGCGGCAGCAAATGAAGGCATGGACCATAGTAGTAAACACTGAAGGAGAAACTGATCTTCTTACAGCCCTCAAACGCCTCAGGTGATAGAAACAGGAACGTGTCAGGTGGGAGAGGCGTTCAGAAAACGAGAGGGTACTATCAAGGGTGACACCCAAATCCCGAACACTAGATGAAAATGAAAAAGCAGGGTATATTGACGACAGAAGTGGGATATCAAGTTTAGAAAGTTGCTGCTTAGTGCCAAACCAGATCAGTTGGGTCTTAGAAGAGTTAAGGTTAGGTCGATTTGATGACATCCAAGAGTGGAGATCATGTGACAGGGAATCAGTGGATCCAACAAGGGAGATCTGCTGAGAGGATGAGCCTTGGACAAAGATCTGAACGTCATCTGCATAGAGGTGACCAGAGGTAAGGTGTTTAGTAAATATAGAAGGAATGTCAGCTGTGTAGAGTAAGTACAGAATGGGGCCAAGGACAGAACCCTGTGGGACACCATACTCAACCCTAACCCAGGCAGTTCTGGAGTCACCAAGGATAATCCTCTGAGTACGGTCAGAGAGGTAAGATTTGAACTAAAGAAGAGGGAGACCACTGAGACCACAAGACAGTTCAAGACGCCGAAGTAGGATTTCATGGTCAACCATGTCGAAGGCCGAGGAAACATCAAAGAGTGCTAGAAGCGTCAAATGAGACCTGTCAATGGCAGTATAAATGTCCGAGAGAAGGGACAGGAGGGCAGTTTCCGTATCATGGTGACCTCTAAACCCTGATTGACTAGAAGGGAGGAGTTCAGACTGTTCAAGATAGGGCAGAAGTTGAAGTGAGACAAGTCTCTCAAGAGTTTTAGAGAGAAAAGAAAGGTTAGAAATAGGACGATAGTTAGAACATACTTGTGAGTCAAGATTAGGTTTTTTAAGGGTAGGGAAGACAATAGTTCGCTTCTGAGATGGAGGGAGATGGCCCTCTGCTAGAGACCTATTGAACAAATATATCAAAAATGGGACAACATCATCCAAAACAATGTAGCCAAGAGCATTAGTTATAAGGTGGAAATTTCTCATAACAAGCTGAATTTTTCAGGATAGGTCAAGAAATATGAGTAGAATAACATACTAAGAGTGTCCGACAATCCCTTTGGAGCTCTTTCCAAAATCCAAGATGGCGTCCAATATGGCCGTCATTATATCATAATGTGCCAAAAGCTGAAAATAGCTCCTCATAACAAGCTGAATTTTTCAGGATAGGTCTAGGAATATGGGTAGAATAACATAATAAAAGTCCTCGACAATCTCCCTAGAGCTCTTTCCAAAATCCAAGATGGCATCCAAAATGGCCGTCATTTTCCATTATTATCATAATTTTGAAACCTGAGAAGTTAGAATAGCAATTTAAGTGTCTAAACATATGTTTTAAGTCACAAGGATTTATAACACATAAAACTCCAAGTAGCCAGAACGAAGATGGTTTATATTTATATAGATGAAAACTTTGTTTACTTTAGTAGTTCTGTGTCACATAGGTGTTAACCTGGTCATCGTTGACATCTAATAATATCGGTGAAGTGTTGTTACAAGTTTGACTACTGTATTGAATGCACATCGAGGATATACTGCACCCAAAGCCTCCCAGTTCTGCACTGAATTGCAGTCTGGTCAAGGAGTTGTGAAATCAAGTCGGTTAACTGTTTGGCACACTCATTCTCGGCTACATCAGCGGGGAAGAGCTGTATAAAGGTTCGCTAAGTGATCCTTGTCTATACTATCCAAGGTGCCACGTGTGCCCAACAATGCCCCAATGAGGGCAGATAAAGTAAAAATGTGAGCACAGAGAGCACGAGAAAAGGGAAGACCAGGTAATATGTGTAGAACGGATCCTTTGGCATATACCGTCTCCCAAAGTTCCGACATGTGGCCCTTATATAGCACTTATTCGAGCTGAACGAACAAGAAACTGGAAGCTCCACCTCTGTTGTTTGAGGCAATGATTCCACTTTTCCATGCTGCAGGGCATCTTCAGTACGCCAAATCTGCCAGGTTGTACTTGCCTTAGAGCAAACCATGCTTTTTGCACATCATGTTCTATATGATGATATGATAATTTTATGG
The DNA here is from genome assembly GCA_963556255.1 of Allolobophora icterica. Lineage (NCBI taxonomy): Eukaryota > Metazoa > Annelida > Clitellata > Crassiclitellata > Lumbricidae > Allolobophora > Allolobophora icterica. Next base: position 28,469,912 of record OY744610.1, on the reverse strand, counting down.
CCATTTTGAACGCCACTTTGCGTTTTGGAAAGAGCCCCAGGAGGATTGTCGGGGACTTCTAGTATGTTATTCTACCCATATTCCTAGACCTATCCTGAAAAATTCAGTTTGTTATGAGGAGCTATTTTCAGCTTTTGGCACATTATGATCTAGTGACGGCCATATTGAACGCCCTCTTGGATTTTAGAAACAGCTCCAGGGGGATTGTTGGGGACTTCTAGTATGTTATTCTACCCATATTCGTAGACCTATCCTGAAAAATTTAGCTTGTTATAAGGAGCTATTTTCAGCTTTTGGCACATTATGATCTAGTGACGGCCATATTGGACGCCATCTTGGATTTTGGAGACTTTAGTATGTTATTCTACTCATATTTTTATCCTAAAAAATTCAGCTTGTTATGAGAAATTTCCACCTTTTTTCACATTTTGATCTAATGCTCTTGGACTAATGACTTTCGGTTTCTACTCCTCAAGAATTTTGGCCTAAGCATGAATACACTTTGTCTGCATAAGAGAAGGAACGAGTGCGATCGAATGACGTTTTAAGAAAGTCCAGCTAAAAGGTGGTATACCTTAACTATACAGGAGTTCAAATTTACATTGTTACATTATTCTGTTGAGATAATTGCATTGTGTTCGTGTATTCGCCTCCGTCAAAATCTGCTTCAGCTCTTTTAACTCCTGTGACTTTAAGAATGCTGAGATTGGAAGAAGCGCATAATCGATCACGATTACCTAATTCGTCTTATATTAATTACATGGTGCGCATTTATAATTCAAATAGACATGCTACGAAAATTCAAAAATTCTTCAAAAAATGTGTTCACTGTTCATATTAAGACGAAGAACTGCAATTCGAAGCATAATCTGTTTCGTATTGATAAAGCACGTTTTCTTTTGACGGGATTTCACATTTTAGTGAAAATATCATTTCTTCATTTCCACGTAGGCCTACTCCGAGCAAGTCCAAAGTATCTCGGCATTGTCTATGTTTCAACGGCGATTTACAGGCCACTGGTTGTTCAGAACTTCTTAAAGAAGACTCGAGTAACAAGGAAAGACACTTGCTTAACCAACATTGGTCATTCTGGTTTAAATTCAACCCAACGTTTTCTACTGTTAGTCCGTAACTGCATGCACGTGGTCCTTATTTCTTCCAGACCATAATCAGGATGAATATTATTCCCATTAGTGCGGATAGACCGTGAACATGTCTCCGCCTGCATGGCTAAACTAGTATTGGTAATGAAATAACAATAGGCCGAATTCTCACCCATTTTTCACTCTCTGAGAATAATTTCATACGATGGTTTTGCATGCACAAGTAAATGTTATTTGTACTCGCCTCTGAGTAGTTCTCTTGAAGAGGCGCTATATAAATCTATGAATGAATGAATGAATGAATGAATGAATGAATGAATGAATGAATGAATGAATGAATGAATGAATGAATGAATGAATGAATGAATGAATGAATGAATGAATGAATGAAAGTAACACGATAGAAGCAGTGATCTATTTTAACGTATCATTTTAAAAACAATCCGAGGTTACTTTTCGTTCATCGTTCGTCTGTCTGCGTTTCTGTAGGTTTGGAAGTTGGTGTCGGTGTCCGTCGAATAACGAGCGAAGCGGACACAATCCGACCGGAACCAGTCTGGCCTCGAACCCTCTAGCAGCGGCTCAGTGTATTCCTGAGCGAGACCGAATCATCGACATGAGTTGGCGAACGAACGAGTGGTGCAGCATGAAGACGTCGGCCTCCTGTGCGCCCAGTTGGCCACCGAAGCCCCGTGAACGATGCGATCCTCCGCCAGACGCAACAACCGTTTTCCCGACGAGCAACAACAAGTTATTCAGTAAGACCGTTTCCGCCTTTTATCTTACTGACTTCCGCTTGGTCGGAACACAGTTGAATGGAAAATGTGTTATGCAGATATGTACTTGGACATTTGATATCCGTCTCACGTTTCGTCTTCATCTTTGCGATTGAACTTACATTAAAACTTTAGCTAAGCATGTGTAGTAAATTTGCAAATCAGACAAGAACGAGAATCTGATAGACCAGAGCTTCGAGTGTGAAGATGAAGTTGGCTAGCGTGACGTGCACCAGTTCCATCTGATGTTCCAGGAGCACATATATGCGCTGGTGCACATACCAGGTTATCAGATTCAATAGCTAACGTTCGTTCATCAAGGAAGGAGACGAATCATTCCAACTGGTAAACCCCCTGGAGGTTTACACGTACCAATTGGTTATCCATTAAATGCATAGGCGTATTTTGTGGGGGGTGCGAGGGGTACCCGTACCCCCCACTTTTTTGACTGGGGGTACCGTACCCCCCACTTTTAAACAACGCCGATCAATATTTTATTGTGCCTTCCCAGAGATCGCAGTATATCTGCGTTGCTTCGTGTATGTAGACAAAGGGAGGTGTACAGAATGTACCAGGCAGACTTTCAGCCAGACAGGTTGTCCGACAGACTGACCGCAGTGACTGGCTCGCAGGAGCCACAGATCTGGGCCACGGCTACACTCTTCTTCTTACATAACCCCTCACTCTCCACCTTATGGTTGACATCTTAGTCATAGGCTACTGGGATGTGGAGATGTAGGTCAAAGAGCAAGCTTCTGTATCCTTCATGAGTTACACACCCATAATATGGACCCCACACTCATATTGGCGGCAATTGGCATTGATATGACTCCTCACCCCTCTGTCCCCTCACAATCTCAGAGTCAAGAAGCTCCCTCTGTTACATAATAATTATAATCAGTTAAGACGTTGTTGATTTTGACACATCGTGTTCCGATTTTGCTTAGGAAAAATGGATAAATTTGTTATGAAACGAAAACGAGTATATGACATTATAGACGATAAAATTGCCGTTATGGAGGTAAGATTGACAGCCGTTAAGTTGTTCCATGGTCAACTCGAGAGAGAAAATCAGGAAGTTCACTAAAGTTCAATATGCCATCTGGAGAGTTAGAAGAGAAAAAAAATTTGTACTGTGGGTTAAATATGGGTTGAAATGTCTGCCTAGATGGCTGCCGAATTGTCATAACAATTGAATAGGCCTATAAATGAGTAGGCCTAATTATTAAATTTTAAGTGCTTGAGTTGTTAAGTAGGGTGACAAAACTATGTAAGCCCCTAATAAACTAATACTGCAATTAAAAAGATGGCTTGTTTTCATTGACACAATCCAACTGATCTGACGTTCATGTCATCTGGTATGGGTCATCTTGTCTACAATTAGCTGCTTCAGCCGCACATTCTTCCCAAGGAACATTTGATCCCTCAAAACTGAAAACAAATTACAGAGCACTAGGCCCTTATATTGATATTATTTTTACCAATGTTGTTGTTGTTGCTGCTGCTGCTACTACTACTGCTAATTGTTATTTACAAACTACTAATTTACTACTACCTGACTTCGAATAGGAAGCAATGGAGAATGTGTGTCATGGCGATCGCTAGAGCTCCAGGAGTTGACAGCACAAGGTGACAAGGTGAATTTACTACTATTATTACGATTACGGGCAATATGTCCAAAATAGTATCCGTGCGAAAAGCGAAATTGGAGAAGAAATTGGTACCCCCCCCACTTTTTAGACCAAAGTTACGCCCCTGATTAAATGCAACATGCGAAGTTTAATTAGAAGGATCATGTGGATCGTACGGATCATAATGGTCTGCATTTGAAACGCTACGCTGCCACCCAACCGAGGAGGCAGCGTTACATGACTGCGTCGTCGATACTAATAATTATATAATTATAATAATTATACTCATAATTATTATGAGTCGCAACATAGCCAGCGGAATTGCCTTTCCTGAAACCTCCTTGTAGCTTCGGCATTAGATTGCACGACGCCAGGTAGCACAGTATCTGTGGGAGGGGGGATAGAGTAGTGGTAATACTCATGGCCAGGAGAGCATAAGGTACGCGGATCGACTCCCGTGGGCCGTAACCGAGCTCCCTATAGGGCGGCGCCTTGCATGGCTGCCAAACCGTGTGTTTAATTAAGATATTGATTGTACTTTCGTGTTTCAATGTAATCTTTCTGCGTCTGTCGGTTTTAAATAATAAAGAATATAATTATTATTATTATTAGATTTATGCTGGGCAAGCTTTAGTTTAGTTAGATACGTGGCCTGGTTTAAGGATCCCCTCGCTCATGTGCAACTGCCTCTGTTCTGTTAGGTTTCTGACCAGCGTAGGAAGATTTTCGCTTCAGTGTCATCTGTAGGCTACTTGGTCACCGATCTCTTTCACGCTGTAGCGCAAACAATGCTATGCTATTTCAATGTCCTTTACTTCCACTGTGTTATATGACAACTTCGTCCTGGTTGGTCTTTCAATCTGGAACAGGTTCGCCCGTGGTTGCATTGTGTGTGTAGGTAAGTGTGTGCGTGTGCTTATGTGCACGCGTCCATACGTATGTATGTATGTGTGCTGTATGTATATATTAAGAATTGGTTGACTTTATTAGTTCACGTGCAAATTTTCTCCTCTGTTCGAGCGAACTTTTCGTCGTTACTGAAATATAATACAACTGCATGAACACAAAACAAACCCTACACCTGTAATAAACGTTTATTGATTACGCCACATTAGCCGTCATACTTATGTATAAATTTATGCTGCTCTGAAGTTTAAGATCCTAATGTCCATGCATAACTGCCAAGGGCCTTTGCAATCACGAGACGTAGTTAAGAATTGGAAACTGTTGGAATTCTCTTTGCTTTCGTTCGTTTTGATGCTGTGAAGTTAATTGCAGGCGAAAGAGAGTATAATGTTGCTTTCTGGAAAGAAGACCTCACCACTCAATTATATCAAATGGAATTGGACTCTAGGCAGCTCCAGGTTAGCGTTCAGTGCGGACTTTTTAGGAACTATTTAACCGACCGAACTCATACGTTCTAATCTCTTCGTTTTCTGTTTCTGTATCTTTCTCTTAATCTCTCCGTGTCTATTGAGATACTCGACAACAGCCCTAAACAGCAACAGACTTGTTCATGTGCGGCGGACCGTTCTTTCAATTTTGAACTGAACGCCCGGAACGAAAGAACCATTCGCCTCATTTTTAAAATTGACAATTTGAAATGTAAAATTGCTCCGACTGCTCGAGTCAGCTCCTGCATGGCTTAGTCACGAACAGAGAAAGATAAATGTTCCCAATGTTGAAAAATACCTAAATCTGTTATTTGGAAGGAAAAAATCTGTGTATTGGATTGAAGATGGTTAAAAATTACAATACGACGTAAATGTCACGTTAGATGATAAACAATATCATCTTTATCTCAAGAAGGGTAGGATCACTTTATCTTCTGCCTGACCACTGTCAGTAGCATTCTCTGGACTGTGTAGCTGAAGTCCCTTAACTACCAATGGTCGCTATTGTTGTCTTTGAAGGAGAGAGCTTGGAATCTGGAGAACTATCTCCAGGCAACAGGATTTCCTCTAGCAGTCAATAAGGAGTGCCTTTCGTCTCACCAGAAGCGACTGGACAACGATGGCTGGTACAACGAGGTCGAGGAAACGCTCTGCCAGGTAAATCAATCCAGCTGACTTTCAACTACACAATGAAGCTCATCCTCACAACTCTGGTTGCTGCCTTCGGTCAGCTCCCACCGACCAATTTCTTATATATCACTTCTATGAAGAAATCTATTCAGCGGTTATTTGCTGTTAGAACTACTCGAGCCCAGTGGAGTTCCTCGCATTCTCTCTGTATAGCATCAACGCCTATCATACTGCTGGTCGACTGATCAACCGCTTTAGCTGTCCACGATACGTGATCCGTCACCTCTCTTATAGCACGAAAAATAATCTATAATAATTATTGTACATGTAATTATAAATTTCTACAACGCTGCGAAGAAAACATCCGATAAGCAAACTTAGCAAAGGTAAATTTCAACATGTTAGAAATTACTGAGTAACTTCTGCATATAGACAAAATAATCCGTCGATGGAAGGCGAATGACGGCCGACGTGGTCACGTGGCCGGTGACATGCGCTTGTCTTTTCTGCTCATGTCACCCGCCGCTTTTGTTTGTTTGCTCAGCTGGATTATATAGGCCTATATAAGTTAGGCCTAAACATGTAACTTGTGAAACTCCGCCACTGTTCGTACTCTGACAGTGCCAGTCCCAAGCCTGGATGAAGGAGGAGGGCGACGCTAATCATCTTTGTTATGACACAGCGTCGCTAAACTGAAACTGCTATGTAACTTATGCGCCGTAATGTGCTTGGCCATTTGTCGACGTCGATACCAAGCAACAAGACATACTTACTCTGACAGTGACATCTTGTCAGGTTTTACAAATGAATTTACAAATTAACCTGAAATGTTGGTTGTTGGTGTAACAAGGATCATGCACCATTTGTATTGGAATTTCAGGAGAAACACGTCATCTTCAAGTGCCGTGAAAAAATGGATGATCTTCTCGCTCGAGCCCATGCACAAATACTGTTAAGTATTAAATTACGTCATACTGCAAACTATGCGTTATGTCTACCGCGTCAGTGGCGTAGGTCTGTGGGGGGGGACGAGTGGTGCGTTCGCCCCGGGCGGCGCTGTCCAATGAACGACAAAATGAACTTAACCCCTGATTAGATCAGCTATTTAACTACTTAACGAATGAATGCCAGAGAATCAAAGAATGAAAAGTATCGATAGTTCAACCTTTCCTTTGGCAGAATTTTCCTACACGTATTATCCAGGAAACACCTGGTCTGAACTAGGCGTTGACAGTCACAGTATAAGCAATGCCTGTTAGAGCTTGGATGAGTGACTGTCCGTTGAATAGCAAGTTCCAGTTCAGCACTCCGCCTCTCCAAAGTAGTGTAAGAGTACCAACAAAGATTGACCCAGTTGAAATCGGTCGACTGTTGCTGGACCGTTGCATATGAAAAACCTGCAACTTCTGGACGAAGCTGCTTCTACAGCGACGAATAAACTGTTTCACTTATCTCTCCCGCTTAAAAATATTACGAGAGAATGGTATCCATCGAAAATGTCGCGAAGAAAATGTCGCGGTAAAAATGTCGCAGAAAAAATGTCGCGGATAACAATGTCGTTGATATATAATGTCGCGGATAAAAATGTCGCGGATAAAAATGTCGCCGTTAAAAATGTCGCGGATAAAAATGTCGCGGATAAAAATGTCGTTGATATTTTCCCCGCGACATTTTCACCATACTGGGAACCGTATGACAGTAGCCTATAACACAAAACTATGAAGAACGAAATTCGAAGACAATTTTTAACTTTGACCGTTTAATACTAAACTATTAAGAACGATATACGATATACGAAGACTAAACTATTAAGAACGATATACGATATACTAAACTAAAGTATGAAAAAACTATAATGTTCCTACTAGAAGGTTCGTACTACAGCCTACTAGAATGTTCGTATAGAGAATAGAATGTTTGTATTAAAAAACTATAATGTTCCTACTAGAATGTTCGTACTAGAATGTTCGTACTACAATGTTCGTACTACAATGTTCGTATTAAAAAATAGAATGTTCGTACTATAATGTTCGTACTAGAATTTTCATATTCAAATTTGCAATCTCAAGTTGTGAGCAATACCCCGCAGACATCAAAAGATTTCGACTTCGAGGTATCACGCTTCGCTAATTTTAAGGTCAAAGACATTGCTGGCTCAATAGAGCAGATAGTAAACAAGACGCGACGAAATTGTGAACGGCGACATTTTTATCCGCGACATTTTTATCCGCGACACTATGTATCAACGACATTTTTAACCGCGACATTTTTATCCGCGACATTTGTATCCGCGACATTATATATCAACGACATTTATATCCGCGACATTTTGTCCGCGACATTTTTAACGCGACATTTTCTTCGCGACATTTTCGATGGGAACCCGAGAGAATATGTTAGGACAGGGTAGAAATTCCTGACTCATAATAGTTGCAGCTACCTGTTTAGTAGTGTGTCGCTGCAAACATCGGTAGTTGTGATGTTATGGTGTAAGTTGTCTTCAGAAAGAAAGAAAACCTCGGAACGTTTAGAACGAAACAAACCATTAGTTATAAATTTCATTCTCTGATTTCTCTGATAGTATTCTCAAGAATATTTACCGAATGGTGTTGCCTTTTAAAGGCAACTTTTCTGACTAATGATATAATATAGGACTTATTTTAGTTAGTCAGAAACTGGAACACGCAGTTTGACAGAAATTCTCTTAATCTGGTCGAAATAAAATTGGTTCTTCGAAGCGTTGGATTTCTGTGTTAAGTGAGCGACATTCGCCGCCTTGGTTGACTTGACATGGATCGCATCATCTTCACACGTGTCAGTCATCTAATTCAGTTGTCACATCTTCAGCGGACTTTAGAGTTTTTCTGTTGGAGAGGAGGGTTAGCAAAGTGAGACCCATGAAAATTTGTACTTTACAATCGAGAAGAGCACAAATAGTTGTGTTTATGGATTTCGAACAGAGTCAGATTTGTTTAGATGAGATAAGTGCGACCTTGTAACCGGTGGGTGGCAGGTTCGAATCTACCTCAAGCCACTAGGTAGCAACCCAGCGCCATCGACGTACTGTCGAATGGTCGTGTGCACTTCTGAACTTTGGATGCAGGGCAATATCAAAATACAATTCTAAGTATATTTGCGCAATTCCTGTGTGTCTTCCTACAATCTTCTTCGTCTTCCATATGGCTGCGAATAACGTTGATCAGATTTTAGAGTTGCACACACCAGCACACTTTCTTAGTGACTCGTTATCAGAGGTCTTCTCTGAATGCTTTTTCTTCTAGAGTTTCTTTAGAGGCATAAGGGAGGTGGCTTGTCAATACTCAAATGACTTGTCAATACTCAAATGACTTGTCAATACTCAAATGACTTGTCAATACTCAAATGACTTGTCAATACTCAATTGTTAATTCTGGTGAACATTCATCAGCGTCTCTGATCAACAATCACTTACTTCGAGTGCATAATAGATGTTTGAAAACTATAAATGAGTGAAACAGCCAACGACTTCTAAATGCTTTATACTTGACCTTTCCATGGTTCCACTCTGCACGTGTTGCTATTCAACACCGCTTGCAAGAAGTGCCTGAGGGAATGTATCAAACTGAACGATTACATCCTGTTGAAAGCAATGACTCTGTTTGCTCTTGACCGCAGAAGAAACTGTGAGATCGGAAACGCCCTGACCTTTGACCTCAACAACGAACATCAGTCGAAGAGCGTTGACCTCCGTCAGCATCCGCTCAAATTCAACTCCACTCGTATCGGGTTTCATCCGGGCATCGCAGAAACCAATTTCAGGTACCTATCTACAATTATAATAATGCACGAATGAGAGAGAGATAGACAGACTGACAGAAGGACAGAGACACAGACAGAGAGAGTGAGTGGGAGCGGAACAGGAAAAGAAACAGGAAGATTTTGGAGTTGGAAAAACAGAGAAGAAGATTGAATAGTGGAGAAGTGATGCATGGGTAGAAAAATGAATGGAAGAGTGCAGGAAGAATGAAAGGGAGAAACGGTGGAAAGCAGCATATTAGTTTAGAAGTGTGACAGGAGGAGCGGGAGAGGATGAGGCTGGTGATGGAGAGAAAGATTAAAGAGAGGTATGGGAAGCTAAGATAGGGAAAGGACGACTGAAAATTGATGGATTGTTGGGAAAGAGAAATTTAGGGATGGGATAGCGAGAGGAAGAAACGAAAGTAAACAGGAATTTTAAAAATGTTACAAATTGAGCGGGGAGAGGAAACGTTTTGAAAGAGGAGAGAGATAGGGAGAAACAGGAAACAATAGAGGATATTTCCGGACTGTACAATTTGCTGAACCATTGGAGTTGCTTAAGCTTACACGTTATAGAGATCAAGGCAGGTTACCGGTTAACCACAGATCAACACCTTAGCCAATCAGGTGAAATGCTTCATTGGAAACTTGAAAAGTGAAATACATCAGTATGACTATCAGCCGACAGTGGGAAAATGAATCGTGATCACTGATATATTTTAGGAACGTATTTAAACAGCAATGCAATTCCAATGACACATGTAAAACAGAAAGTGGAAAGCGAAATTCAAAACCTCACTAGTGCAATATATGTAATTATATTTAATATTTTAGAGCCCTCTACTAACCTCGTTTAGTGCTGAGCGTTCTGGACTACAACGGCGCTATAGAAGTTATTAGATTAAGTCGTGGTCAATCAATCAATCAATCAATCAATCAATCAATCAATCAATCAATCAATCAATCAATCAATCAATCAATCAATCAATCAATCAATCAATCCTTTTATTGAAGCCATTTGAAGTACAAGGAAAATGCAACATAAAAGTTTGAACTTTGGCAACAAGAGGAGACCCAAAAGGGATCTTGATCCCGCTTAGCAGGGCACCTAGTTAACATTTATCGTAATACAAGTAAATGGCAGCACAATCAATATTTTTAACGGTAACATCGATCAAGTTATATGATCAGCAGGTAAAAGAAACAATGATAGAACTCTTAACTAAAGAACTTAACTATCAGTACACATGGATTCCAACTAAGGAAACAGATCAATTTTCATTAGTTAAAAAGAGATGAAAAAAAACACAGAAAAACAACAGTGCCTGTGCAAATAAACACATAGGCCTAGGCCTAATGCAGTCATGTGAGTGCATCCAAGAGATAGAGTTTCAGTTTTTGTTTAAATAGACGCATAGTAGGTAAACCAGTAACTTCAATAGGCAATGAATTCCAGAATATCGGGCCACAGACTTTGATGCTATGCTGCTTAACAGTAGTGTGGACACTACGTTGATGGTACTTGTTGAGCGATCGCGTGTAATGATTGTGTACGTCAGAATTTTTACAAAAACAATTTTTAAAATTCACAGGCAGTAGATTCGATTGAAATCTGAGAAGAAAAGTAGGAGTACTAATTAAAACTAGATTTTAATTGCTATTTTATTACTATTGGTCCTGCGTTGGCTTTCAACATTAATAAAATAAAATAATATTTACAATTTATTTAAAGATTCAACTGGTTTTATTGAATTCCTGGCTACATCTGAAGAGAAAATATTTACGTCGTCAAGCTCGTCGTTTGGAGCGCGTGTTTCGCCGCAGTGGGCTCATGGTTGACAGAGCTGCTTGGGTGAAATTCGTTCGTACAATGCATGGGACAGGGACAAGGAGGGTCAATACTGGGAAAGCAAAATCAAGTCCAGTTCCGGAGACCCGAGACGATTATGGTCCACCTTCAAGGACTTGTTAGGGAGCACAGGAGCTTCCTCCTCGACGGCTCCTCCTCCGTTCTCGGCCGACGAATATGCCAACTTCTACGCCACTAAGATCGATGCCGTTCGTCGGGACACTGTTGACTCTCCTCCGCCCTCGTTCTCCTCGACTGAGTTCTCTTTGTCCACCCTTGCTCCAGTCACTGAGTCTGAGCTTCGCCGGCTCATTCTTGCATCGCCTGCCAAGTCATCGGAATTGGATCCTCTTCCGACCTTTCTCATCCAGGAGCAAGTTGAAACTCTCCATCCGTTCCTGACGATTCTCTGTAACTCTTCTCTACGTGATGGTATCTTGCCGGCTTCACAGAAACGTTCCATCATTATGCCTACCCTGAAACAGATAGGCTTGGATCCCTCTAGCCCTTCGAATTTTAGGCCAATATCTAATGTTAGTTTCATATCTAAACTAATTGAGAAACTTGTAGCTGCTCAGCTACTGAGCTACCTAGACTCTAACAATCTTCTACCCTGCCGTCATTCGGGTTTCCGTAAGGGACACTCTACTGAGACCCTCCTTCTTAGTCTTCTTAATGATGTTTACAGTGCCATTGATCGCTCTCAACTTACTCTTCTTGCACTTTACGATGTTAGTGCAGCCTTCGACACGGTAGATCATGATCTTCTACTGCGTCGCCTTTCTACCTCCTTTGATATCTCCAACCTACCTCTACAGTGGCTTTCGTCATACCTATCTGACCGCACTTCGTCTACTGTCTTCCACTCCTCGCGTTCCCCTTGGATTCCTATACCTGTTGGCCTCCCCCAGGGTTCTGTGCTTGGCCCTCTTCTTTATATCCTCTTTACTGCTGACCTCGAATCTGTCCTTGCTGCTAGTGCTCTTTCTAGCCATTCTTACGCTGATGATCTCCAGTCCTATCTGCATTGCTCTGCACGGGATGCTCTGAGTGCTGTTCGCTTGATGTCTCGTGCAACTGACACTCTGCCTGGCTTTCTTCAAATCGCCTGAGACTTAATCCTCTTAAGACCCAGTACATATGGCTGGGTACTCGCCAGCAGTTAGCAAAACTTGACCTGACCCTTTTGGCTGCTGAATTTCCTCTAATATCATTTTCTACCTCTGTCCGGAACCTTGGTGTCATTCTTGACCAGGAACTAACCTTTACTAAGCACCTCTCTTCTCTGTCTCGCTCCTGTTTCTACCATCTCCGCCAGCTTAGGGTTGTTGCTCGCTCTCTCTCAGCCTCTGCTGCTTCAACTCTTATCCATGCCTTTGTTTGCTCTCGTTTAGATTATTGCTCTTCTCTCTACACCGGTCTTCCTCAAGCCCGCCTGTCCTTCCTTGAGAGGGTCCTGCGGTCTGCGGCGCGCCTTGTTGGCTCCATACCCCGCTATGGTAGTGTATCCTCCTACGTGCATCATACTCTTCATTGGCTTCCCATCCGGCAGCGTATCCTGTATCGGCTTTGCTCTCTCGCCTGGCAATGTGTTTTGTTCCTACCTATGCTCTGTTTTCACTCTCTCTTCTCTTACGGGTCGCTCAGCCCTCCGTTCCTCTTCTCGGGGCGACTTTATAGTCCCGTATGCCCGCACTGCTACTATGCCGCGCCGAGCATTCTCTGTCGCTGGTCCAACTGCGTGGAATGACTTACCACCTCTCCTTCGCCTATCTCCTCGTACTCACCCGTCTTCTTTTTACGCTCTATTGAAGACTTTTCTCTTTGATCAGGCCTGGCTTGGGAGTGCCTCTTAGTAGAGCCCTTGAAGAGGCGCTATATAAATTCCATGATTGATTGATTGATTGATTGGTTGATTGATTGAAATCACAAAGCAAATAAGATAACTTGAAGTTGTGGTATGGATGATATTATCTGTAACACAGTAAAGCCCAAATCCAGGTTGTTGCTGGAACATTAGCCTAGATCATTTCTACTGGTATTGTTCTAAGCCCATGTCAACTATTATCAGTTGACATGATAAACCAAAAAATTTTGTTTACCAAATTGAACTTTATAGTTTGAGATGGTGTTCATGGGCGGCGATCACGGGGGAGTCGAAGGGGACACACCATACATTTGCCCCCCAAAAAAAATTGTGAAGAAACACCCAAAAAGGTCACGCGCGAAAAAATAAAATTTCGACTTTTTTTGACCAGTCCAGGTCAAAACTCTTTTCTTGACCAGATCATTTCTAAAGTGTCCCCCCCCCCTGTCAAACAAGATCGCCGCCACTGATGGTGTTTAAGCAATATATCACTTTCTGATTAGTTCAATAATGATCGCAATTATTTGACACTAAGTAGATCTGTATCATCTGTTAATTATTGTGTACCACCAGGCTCAGCCAGTTTAGAGGCCAATGTTCTTAATATAGCGTATGTAAATGACGGCACATACACTGTAACGGCCCTCTATCTTTTAATCAGACTAGAGGACAGACAATGTCCAGTTTCTTGTTATTCAAAACCTAGCCTCCATTAAGTCATCTAGGCCGATCTATTACTATAGACGAATCAGCTGAAGAAAGTCTTGAATTATATGAATATGTAATCAAGTCAAGGCATACAGCCATACACAAAATCAGTTCAGACAAATAGCAGCTGGTGTCAATAGTTGAGTAATGAATCTAATATCCTTAGCCTAGCTACCTAGACCAGCACTTGGTTAAATGATTTGCTATATAATTATGACCTAACATCACCTTCCACTTTGTATTAGATTTCTCAGCTCTAGATTGTCCTCTCGACCTTCGGTCTCGTCACCGTGGATCTTTGAAGACGTCCATTTTGTACTCTGATAGACTAGCGTGCAGTTGGCTCGATATCTGTTTTTTCAGAACACCGATAAGTCTTGTTTCGATGCTAAACCTCGTAATTTCGCCACCGAAGTCTCTTCACTCGAACGAATAGTTCGCCCCTATTTTAATCAATAGCCTTTACTGATCTTCTCGACGTCTTCTCCTCTTGTACCATCAGATCAGCAGATAATCGCCAGTGAATTCACAACAGAACTCCACGTCCATAAAAGCCCGGCATTAAAAAGATCCATCTTCGCTCCAAACGTCTCCAGTGCGCTTGCGCCGCAGACGATAATTTTCACAGTCCGTTGCATTCAACTCGTCCAATCAGCGTCACAGTGTAGTTCATATCATGGAACCACGGTAAATACCCCCAACGCTAAGCTAATTTTCTGTCCTGTCTGGCTGGTCTAAAGTGCTGGTCAATTACATTAATCTATTACACTAACCTCGTCTATTCAACACTTAATAATCCTACCTCGGACTGATTAAACAGCCAATATATTAGCCTAGAGAATTCTTCATATTATTTCCTTTCCTACGTTTCTTAAATATTAGACAAGATCTCGGCCATGACTTGATCTAGTCTAATGACTTCTGCAGCGCCGTTCTCACAATATGCAAGACATCAATCGATAGTAGTCCCAATCTAAACCTTAGTCAAGACACAGTCCATCAGAGAAGTCAGGTCTAAATCTAATGCGTCAGATAAGCCATAAGTCAAGCTATACAGGGTAAGCAAGCCGGAGCCGATTAATTGTAATTGAAATTTGTAGCTTCTATCTCAACGGTGTCTAATGCACAAGATATCAACCGATAGCGCACCAAAACCAAACCGTAATCAGGTCTATCGATCAGAAAATCTAGTTTAAAATATTTCTTATTCTTCGCAGTGTATTGCAGTTTAATCACCTCGTGCTTACCCCTCGTACCAACAAAAAACTCGATCAATTATGTTTTGTAAAAGCACAGTTTTTGGTTCTCGATGATTCTCTGTCCAATGCTTTGGAATTCGCATGATGATGATGATGATGATGATGATGATGATGATGATGATGATGATGATGATGATGATGATGATGATGATGATGATGATGATGATGATGATGATGATGATGATGATGATGATGATGATGATGATGATGATGATGATGATGATGATGATGATGATGATGATGATGATGATGATGATGATGATGATGATGATGATGATGATGATGATGATGATGATGATGATGATGATGATGATGATGATGATGATGATGATGATGATGATGATGATAACGATGATGATGATAACGATGATGATGACGATGACGTTGACAATGGTGATCGTCATGACTGCAATACTAAAAGCACTCTTTTCGTGTTAGTGTGAGAACTCCAGAGATCTGGGTGAGATCAGTGCGTGAGAATGTGCGCAACTGTCGCAGTCAGCGCCAGCTGTCACGCAACCTGTCTGCCGAAATCGATCGCTGTATTCGCGGCTGTCAGAACGAAATGTGGCATCGAACGAACGTCGTCAACAACTCCTTCAACGCTCGACTTCAACAACGAACGGATGACCGAGTTCATCTCGTCGACCACCTCGACGAAGTGAGTGTATTTCTTCTGCCACAAGTGGCCGCTTCAGCAGTTTCGCTTGCAACGCACTCACCATGGCACCACCACCTATATAGCTTATGTTTGTACTTGTGCATATACTTTAATATGTATAAAACGCCTGTAAAATCTCTGCATATGCTGTTGTTACACATGACCACATTAGTGTCTTTCACAAACGTAACTGTTGTCACAAATTTTACCTAGCGCCACTTCAAGAGAAACTCATCAGCGCCTTTCCCAACCGACAGAGTGCAAAAACACAATCAAAGACAACCGTTTTTAAGCATTTAGAGAAGGACGGAAAAGACGACCAAGGACCTTATCAATGAAGATCGATGAAGATCGATGAAGATCGTCATTTTCATCGTCGTCGGTATCGTCAGAGGGCTGAGAGAGAAAGTGTGAAAGAGAAACGTTAAGGCGGCAGTTGAGGTTAGAGAGTGAGATACCACTCTAAGCGGGTGCAGCTGATTGTAACAGTCGCGGCAGAGCAGGTTAGAGTGCGGTGCAAAAGTCAGTTCCTGGCCTAGTATAACACCAAAGTCTCGGACTGAGGATGAAAAGACGAACTGTGGAAACTCCCAGGCAAGGGCCTCCGAATCAACCTTGGAAAGCTGCTGGCGCGTGCCAAACCAGATGAACTGGGTCTTAGATGGATTAAAGTACGAACGATTGGAGGACATCCAGTCCTCCAGGACCTCCACAGCCCGGCTCATTGTACGGACTGTAATCACTGTATGTATTATGGCTGCTGACGCCGGACAGTGCAGGTACGCCTGTAAGTCAGCCGAATGAGATTGAATCAGGACAGAATTTGCTGCCCAGAGGGGGCCAAGGGCAACAGTGTAAATAATGTACATCATTATTATTATAATTATTTTATTTCTTATTTTTTGCCCTGAGGTACCGGTACTTCATTCCCTCAGGGACACATAATAGTTATTATTTTTTTTGCCCCGAGGTATACAGGATCCCTCAGGGACTTCAACATTATTTTAAAAATAGATTTGTCTGGAATGGGCCCTATTCGTCTAGGTTAAAGTTGTTGAAGGCACCCCTAAAGGCAACTGCGTTGAAACGTTGAATCATGAGCGCAAGGCGTTGAAACAAGAAAGACGTTTCGCGAGCGTCCCCGTAACAGTTTTGAGTTTCTGCCCTAGGGCAGAAAGAAATTATTATTATTATTATTATTATTATTATTATTATTATTATTATTATTATTATTATTATTATTATTATTATTATTATTTTTATTATTATTGTTGTTGTTGTTGTTGTTGTTGTTATTAAAGCAGTTTTATATAGCGCTCCTTCAAGATTGCCTACTCAGGAGCACTCCCACTTCAACCACGGTCGAACAATGCAGTTTTGAGGACAGTGAGAAACAAGGTGAAATGACCAATTGGTATTTGGCGGAGCTTGGTATGGAGTCCATTCCAGGTCATGGGGCAGCCACAGAGAAGGCACGGCGCTGCCCTATGTCTGTCCGCGCTCGGAAAACTATAAGTTCAGCTCGCGCAACTGAGCGGAGAGAGCAACGGCGCTGCGAGCATAAGGTGGGACAGCAGAGCTCCCGCAGGTATGGAGGAGCCAAGTCTTCAAAGCACCGCCGGACCAAGAGAGGAAACCTGAGGCAAGCCAAACTGGGCTCGAACCCATATGGAGACCTAGTTGGCCCATGGACCACAGAGAAGGAACGCTCTTGCAAGAAGTGTGTGTATGTATATATGTATGTATGTATGTATGTCTATGGATGGTTGCATGCGTACATGAGTCTGTTTTCCTATTGCTGCAGGTGAACACGGAGCTGCGTGAAATGGAGAGGACTTTGCAGCTAATGCGTCGTTCTATACGAGAGAAGCAGACAACGAAGAAACTGGCAAATGCTCGTGTCGAAGAACGCGAGCGTCATCTCAACATGAATGTTTGCAGCGACACACTACTAAACAGGTAGCTGCAACTATTATGTGTCAGGAATTTCTACCCTGTCTTAACATTTCGCCTGAATACGGTTACATGTACATTGTAGATGTATCCACCAGTCTCAATCAGCAGGAGGAAGCAGACCAGATTTTTTGGTTGAAGATTGAGCACTGCAACAAAAATTCAACATTAGGCATTAGGCCACAGCAGCCATATGTATGAGCACAACTTAGCTTAGTCGCCGTATAGCGGCTAGTCGCGACTAGCTAGTCGCGACTAGCTAGTCGCCGACTTGCGATAGTCGACAATCCGTATGCATGAGAGACCGACTAGCTAGTCGGGAACCATAACGCTGGTTTTTCCAAATATTTCAGTAGTTAGTCGGGAGCATATGCCCAAGAGGTATTAATATGCATGTACATCAAGCTATTAACATGCACGTGCATCAACTGAGCTCATGAGCAAAAACTCATTCTCTCACAATACCAGCAGGGCTCATTTTGTTGGTTTCTGAAAATTTATACAGTTTCACATGGCATGGCTTCATGTACACTGGACTGACTATAACGGTTACTGTGAGAACAAACTAATACCAATGGTTTAAATTAATGGTAGGCCTCCCTGCATTGACCGCAGCATGGATTCCTTAGGCGATTCGTTATATGCAATCGTCATGTGTTAACTTTTGTCACACATTAATAGTGTTTTGTGATGGCGACAATGAAAGGCATAGTTAAGTTCATCGTCAGACAAACAGCAGAGTGAACTATCGTGCCTCCGAAACACTCTTTGACGTCTTAAACTTCGTCGATGTGGGCGAATCGCGATGGCCGCCATGTTGATTATCTCCACTAAGACAGCGAGTCAGCGACTAGCAAACTTACACCACCCTCCCAGGCCAACTAGCGTTAGTCGCCAACTAGAGGGCTACGATGTCCCCGTGCATGCCGTATTAACCGCTAGTCGCGACTAGCCAGATTTTAGTCGCGACTAAGAGTTACGATATGCTCATACATACGGCCAGGGATTCCAAATATCGCAACAGCTGCTGAATAACTACTCTCCTCGATTATCTTATACTGCAGAAACTTAAGGTTTGAGATTGACCTCTGGTTATCGATATTATCCGGGTTCGTTTCAGGTTTCTTGATTGGTGACCGATAGAATATCGCATACGGAGCATACAGAATAAGAATCGGTTACTTTGATAAGGTGAATTTGGATTGGGAGGAGTAGGAGTAGGATGCAGATCTTGGGAACCAGGATTAGGGTTAATATCTTCGTAAAGAGAATTTGGCGGGTGGGGCGTTGCAGTGGTCTTGTTCGGCAAGAGGTTAGAAAGAACAATAGAGAAACGCAGGAAATGCCGTGTTGCGTAGTCGCTGTGCCCAAGGGAGGCAGCTTCCAGTGATCTAACACCCATCCAGTAATGTATGACGCGCTGGGGTGGGTGAGAAAGAAACTGACAAGAAAGGCTGTCATGTAGCGTAGGAAATGTCTAAATATAATAGAACTTTAACACATGACGAACTGAATAAGACGAGAAACAACGGATACTGAACATGCGCAGAAAAGCTTTTGCATTCTGGCATTTTCGACTCCACCTCCGCAGCACAAAGGCTAATTTAATATTGACTTTGCCAACACTCAGTGTTTGGCACAATAGTAGGCATGAGCGGCGATCATGGGGGTACGGGGGCATGTCCCCCACCTTTAAGAGTGGGGGGACACTCCATGCATTTGTCCCCCCCCACTTTTTGAAGAAACACCAAAAAAGGCTGACAAATGTTATTGCGCGTGAGGATTTTGGCAGCGTTTTCGCAGACTTTGTGACCAGACGAGGTAAAAATCCAAATTTAGAGGAGAAGTGTCCCCCCCAAATGACGAGAAAGAAGAAGGAAAAAGCCCCCAAAATGACGAGAAAGTAGTGAAGGACTAAAAAAAGGTCATCAACTTTTTTCGGAGATGAAATGGAAATTTTTCGGAGATAAAGTGGCAGAAAATGTTTTTTTTGGGACAAGATTTTCCAAAATACGGTCGTCGACGAGATCGTGGCCGACTGTGTCCCCCCACCTCTCAGACAAGATCGCCGCCACTGAAAATATTTTGAAAATAAAATTATATCTTCAAAATGGAAATTCTATTTTATTTTGTATTTTTAAAATGCTTTAAAAAACTTTTTGTAAAAGGATTACAAATGCACAAATCTGTTGTAGTCATGTTGTAGCGATAAAAGTACAAATGTCTATTTCTCAAAAGTATGTTTAAAAACTATTTCCAAAAGCATTTTCAAAATATTATTTTCGAAGTACTTTTGAAAAGTATTTTGTGGAAATATGAAAAGTATTTTATTCTGTATTTTCAAAATACTTTTCAAAAGTAGTCTATTTTGTCCCCTTCTGCCGACATCAAATCCAAGACAACCCATATTGTTTTAATTG
The DNA here is from genome assembly GCA_963556255.1 of Allolobophora icterica. Taxonomy (NCBI): domain Eukaryota; kingdom Metazoa; phylum Annelida; class Clitellata; order Crassiclitellata; family Lumbricidae; genus Allolobophora; species Allolobophora icterica. Next base: position 28,449,884 of record OY744610.1, on the reverse strand, counting down.
CTCCTCGGCCTTTCTTGATACGAGCCTCTGATTTACGCATTGAAGTATGGCAGGTAAATCTCATATCATTAATTAATTCATTCCCGTTGGAGGGGTTTTAAATATAACAGCTCATCACCTTTCCTGTATACGATAGAGGCCGCACTTTGGATGTCTTGATGACTCGCTCTGATTCATCATCGCCTCATTCTATTACTCCTATTGAGTCACATCTTTCACATCATGTTACCATTTTCTTCGAAATTTGATTTACTATCTAAACCGCCACCAAATAAGAAAATTTTTAAATTTCGCCCTAATAATAATAATAATAATAATAATAATAATAATAATAATAATAATAATAATAATAATAATAATAATAATAATAATAATAATAATAATAATTTGTCTCTGGGAGGAAGGGCCTCTATTGTGGCGGAGGACGTGAAAACACTGGAATACGAGAGCGGATTGCTAGGTCTGCAACTCAACTACGCAAAATGCGAAGTAATATCGCGCATGGAGAGGGGGGAAGTTCCTTCAAACCTTCAACACTTTCCCGCTATCGCACCGGAAGCGGCCTGTTTGCTTGGCGCACCGCTGTCGTCCGAGGAGGCCCTAACTGCAAGCCTGGAGTTTCGCTGCTCGGAACTGACGCTGGCGCTTTCAAGACTGGAAAATATTGCAAAACATGATGCCTTAGTCCTCCTCAGAAGCTCACTGTGTTCACAAAAGCTACTACACACCCTAAGATCCCACCCTTGCAGCGGACATGCTCTACTAGACAAATATGACGAAATACAGAGGGAAGGTTTGTGCTCAATCCTCAACCTTAACCTTACCGATATGCAATGGCTTCGAGCGTCCTTACCGGTCAAGACGGGAGGACTGGGCATACGTCGGGTCGCTTCGCTTGCGCTTCCTGCCTTCTTGGCTTCCGCTGCAGGCACCCACGTCCTTCAGTCTTCCATGTTAGGTTACGACCAATCCATAACCGACGCGCGCGTTGAAACGTTGTTACAGCGATGGAACGCCGAAAGTCAAATCACACATTCAGATAATTACGCAGCATACAGACAATCGTATTGGGATGGTCCTCTCGTGAAGAGAGTGGTGGACTCATTGGACGCCTCTCTGGTCGACGCTTACCACCAAGCAAGATTCAAAGCAGCCTCAGCACCACACGCCAGCGACTGGCTGTTCGCACTACCGGTGTCATCATGCGGGCTGCGATTGGATGACGAGGCGGTAAGAATTGCAGTAGGCCTCAGACTGGGGACGAATATATGCGAACCGCACGCATGTCCCTGTGGAGCAATGGTGACGGCGGACGGGTCACACGGGATGTCGTGCAACCTAGGACCTGGCAGAATCGCCAGACATGCGGCTTTGAATGATTTGATAAGCCGAGGCCTATCTCGAGCGGGCGTCCCTAATATCAAGGAACCACCTGGGCTGTCGAGGACGGACGGGAGACGACCGGACGGACTTACGCTGATACCATGGCGCAGAGGACGAAGTCTTGTATGGGACGTCACCGTAACTGACACTGTGGCGCCCTCTTACCTTCATGCAACGTCCGCGACATCAGGAGCAGCAGCGGAACTAGCGGCCACGAGAAAGAACAACAAGTACAGCCAGATCCGCGCAGACCACTTTTTTGTCCCTCTAGCTTTCGAGACCTTAGGCCCTATCAATGACGACGGAATGGCCCTTATAAAAGACTTGGGGAGATACTTAGCTTTAACCACCGGAGACCCTAGGGAGACTTGTTATCTACTCCAGCGGTTGTCAATCACCATACAACGCTTCAATGCTGTTGCCTTCATAGGAACTTTCATGCGGCCAGAACTTGTCGAATGATGTTTAAAAAAAATAAATATATGATAATAATAATAATAATATTATTATTATTATTGAATAGAGGCCGTTCCAGATGATTTGCATATTTTAATTAATATTTAAGTCCCCAAGGGATCATATGTACCTTGGGGCAAAAAAAAAAATAATAATAATAATAACAATAATAATAGTTACGGAAGCAACTCACGATCCACTGGAAACATCGTATTTGCTCCAACGGATTTCGGTGACTCTGCAACGAGGGAACGCCATCAGCCTCTCCAGGACATTGCCACCTGTGTGAGTGACGCTGAGATGGCGCTTCAGATCATTTAATCATTATTGTTAAATAATAATAATAATAATAATAATAATAATAATAATAATAATAATAATAATAATAATAATAATAATAATAATAATAATATATAATAATAATATATAATAATAATAATAATAATAATAATAATAATATTATTATTATTATTATTATAATTTTCCCCGAGGTACATATGATCCCTCGGGAGTTATTATTATTATTATTATTATTATTATTATTATTATTATTATTATTATTATTATTATTATTATTATTATTATTATTATTATTATTATTATTATTATTATTATATTTAACAATAATGATTGAATTATCTGAAGCGCCATCTCAGCGTCACTCAGACAGAGGTGACAGTGTCCTGGAAAGGCAGATGGCGTTTCCACGTTGAAGGGCCACTGAAATCCGTTGGAACAAATATGATGTGGGGCGTGGTGGCTCAGTGGTAAGTTCGGCGCCTTGTGACCGGAGGGTTGCAGGTTCGAATCCCACTCTAGCCGCTGCGTACGGACCTTGGGCAAGTCCTTCACTCGCAATTGCTCGTGGCGCTTCGGCGTGAAAATTCCGGCACAGTATCAAATGCTGTAGTCGGGAGCGCCTCTGAGTAGTAGTTGACTTCGAGAGGCGCTATAGAAATATCCGGAATAAATAAATAAATAAATAAATGTCTCCAGTGGATCGTGCGTTGAGTCCGTTATCCGGCTTCCCAGCTCCATAACGAACTGTAGACCTTACCCGCTCCAAGATCCGCCCGTCTCCAAGGCGATCGCCACAAAGGTATGGGTATTTGTAATGGCTGCGTATTTCGCCCTCTTGATCAGAACTGCACGTTCCGCGGCTTCGCCAGTTCCTATGGATGTGTGGGCAAGGTGGGAAGTGGCGTAGGTATCGGGCACTGTGACAGTGCCCGATACCATGTGAGGCATCGTCCGCGTGACCAAGGAATCAGCGTGACACCGTCTGGTCGCTTTCCATTTCCTCTTGAGAGGCCGAGAGGCTCTTTCTGAGCTGGGATTTTCGCTCTGCTCAGCGCTCTCCAGATCACATCGTTGAGCATAGCGTGCCGCTGTTGTTTCCCGCCTCCACCTCTACAAACCAGACCATGAAGCCCTCTTGCGTCGACATTTGCTCGGCAGTGGTGGCACCCGTGCGGCTCACAGAGTGTCGTGCCTAGCCTCACCCCGACTGCGATCCGTATCTCCTCGTCTGAGAGGCGAAGGCCCAAAGCAGTCACAGAGGGAACTAGCATCCAGTCACCAGAATGAGGTGCTCGTGAAGCTAGCAGGCGAGCACGATCGCGTGGACAGCTGGTGGACTCGAGCAGGCCTGTCCATGCCTTGTTTGTGTATCTGATATCCCACTCCTTTTGGCGATGAGTTGCTGTTCCTGTTGGTGGTTCTGCATCTGTCAGGGTCTTCCACGCGGTGAGTGCTGAATTGACCAGTTCGTATGGTATCTCAGCCGACTCTGTTGGTAAGATGCATGTCTGCAGTTCAGTTGTGTTAGCAGCAGAAACCAGAAAGGCGGAAAGTGCCAGCGTAGATGCACAACGAACTCCCAGACCACCGTCTCTCACCGGCAATGAAGCCTGGAGCCACCGGTCATCGTCAAGGTTTACATTTAAGATGGTCGACGTTTGGATGTTCTGGCAGGCGATTTCACATTTGCTGCGGTTTAATAGCAAACCCAGCTTCTTTGATTCTTGCGCGATAAGGTTAACATCGGCGACCACTGATTCCTTGCTACCCCCCAATGTCAGGTCATCCAAGTATCCAATCCGTAGATCCGAACTCAGCTTTATCAGAACCGGTTGTAAGAGGGCCCAGTGGATCGCCTTGCTGAGTCCCTTCTTCAGATCGTATGATATTCGAGCCATAATGCAGAGGTTTTCAAACTTTTGGGACCAGGGACCCCTATTTTTTCTAGGCATAGCTCGCGGACCCCAGTATTTACAAAGCAAAATTTAGGCCCCTATTCTTAAAATTTAATAAAAAATAACAGGCAGATAGACTATTTCCACAATACACGCTTGCTTATTTATGACGCTGAGGACTATTATAATATAAAAAGTAACACTAAATAAATTGTTATTAACTCCCTGCAATAACTATGGAACACAGTCATTTTTAAAAGAAATGAATAACATCGGTTTCGCCAAAAGCCAGTAATGTCAGCGAGAGGGATGTGCTTGCTTTGCTTTCCAAAAACTGTCCGTAATTGGTGCTAGTTTGGATAGGCCTAACTTGCGCCTAAGCACTGTTTTCTTACGTTTCAGAAAGTCATCCATAATACAAACAGCAAAATTATATAGTTAGCATATAACAGCGAACGTGAACGAAATAGGGATATGCTTTGCAAATCTCTGTATTATCGTTCATCTAAAGGCTAAAACCAGGCGAATTCCACAAATTTCTAATTCTAGAAGTCCAGAGTACACAATCCGTAAATAGACCAGCATATTTCAAATGAAGCCTTCACTGGAGGAACCACCAGAGTCCATTTTTGACATTTTTTTAAAGCTAACTATGTCTTGTAATACTTAATGCTATAGACTATAGAGCAAGTGTGTTTTTGCAGAAAACCCAAGTCAGTCCCCAGAGTTAGCCTACAATTAGAAGAGAATATAGCGTTTATGTAAAAACAACTAGCCTAGAGTCCTAGCTAGAGCTTCGGTGTTTCTTCCATGAAAAAACAATCAGGCTCATATTCAGTGTTGATTTTCTAAACGAAACACTTGTAGACTTTCAAAGTTTGTTTTGTGAATATCTTAAACTTTTTTAAATGGAATCTAGTTGTAGGCCTACTTCTGATGAAGGCTTCAAATACATCGCGCTTACATTGGGTGCAGAAATGATTGGCAGTCGATTAGCAGAAATTATAGGCCCTAGCCGCCCTATATTAAATTTTATAAAAACACACGTGTTATTAGGCTAGAAATGTAACCTGAACATAAGCCTACATCTTATTTACGTCACTGTAGGCCCTAGTACGCAAAGAATAACTATCAGCAGCATCACAAAACTGGTGTGATCGAATACCCAATTGGATCCTTGTGGATCAAACAGTTACAGGCACACTATAAGTAGCGTATGAATCTGAAAACACAGGCTGTTAATGATAAAACCATACAGTGTTAAGCATCACATTATTTTCAGAACGCTCTCGCGGACCCCCGCCAAATCCTTCGCGGACCCCCAGGGGTCCGCGGACCACAGTTTGAAAAACTCTGCCATAATGCAACAGTGGACGGTTGGAGTAGGCGGCGTGAGCAAAACGGAAGAGCTCTGGGATGTCTCTATCCACTGCCTCTAGAAGCGAATCTCTGCGCAGAGTGTTAAACGCGTTAGTGAAGTCAAGCTTCACCAGGACGCTGTCTTCATGCATCGTGGTAACCCAACGACGTGTTGCGTGAACAGCTGCCTCAGCACCTCCTGGAATGCCTACCCCAAGCTGAATGGGGGCGAGCAGCTGAGACATTCTTGTCACCGCGTATGAATTGGCGCATTTTGCCGCCAGGCGGCGCCAGGTGTAGCCCACCGCGATTGGTCTGATGCATCCGTCCTTCTTGCTTAGGGCTAAAAGGTTTGCTCCGTAAATGACCTCATTCGCCTCTTCAGGTAAACCTCCTTTTAAAAGTATATTGACAAGGTCGGATAGATGTTGGCAGATGTTGTCATCCACTCCAAAGGCCACGAGATCCTTAAGATGCTGTGGGGGTGATGCCGTCGGGGCCGCCTGCAGAACCCGATGGGAAAGAGGAGATTGCCCTAGTGACTTATTATTATTATTATTATTATTATTATTATTATTATTATTATTATTATTATTATTATTATTATTATTATTATTATTATTATTATTATTATTATTATTATTACTCTTTAGCCTAGGACAGCTAAAGAGTTTCCAATCTGAAGGGCGACTGACAAACGCTGCAGCAGATGGCTCGTCTCACGTTGGTCACCTGTCGCTGCTTTTATTTTGCCTCCCAGTTCTTGAACAAAGTCCAGAGACTCGGTGTGCCAGCTTCCTGCGGTTTCGACTGCAACAGGAATGAAATGGTGCGACTGTGAGATGGCAGCATATTTGCTTTCCTTGTTTTGGGCTGCTTTTTCGGCCGCGGCGCCTGCTTTTTGCGATATTAAATGCTCATATGATGTAGCGAACGTATCAGGTACCGTAACATCCCATGCCAAGCAACGACCTCTGGACCAAGGTATTATTGTGACTCCGTCAGGCCTTTTGCCGTCAGATCTGGAGAGGCCATTGGGCTCTTTGATGGACGGTATTTTGGCTCTGATGAAAGCCCGCTAAATTACGTCATTGATCATGGCATGTCGTTGTTGCCTCCCAGTTCCTTTGATGCAAGAGAATCCGTGATGACCATTGGATTCTACTATGGCACCACATTTACACGTGTGTTTTTCGCACAACACAGTGCCCAGACGGATGCCGGCTGCTATTCTCAATACCTCTCCTGGCATCCGTAATCCTGCTGTTGTTATGGGAAGTGCATGAAGCCAGTCTCCTGGGTGTGGTGATTGCACAGCTAACAGTCGGGCTTTAGCAGCGGAATCACTAGTTCTTTCTGAAAGGCCTTGAAGTGCATGTGAGATCAGTGCGCTGTCCCATTCTCTTTGTATACGAGCCTTCTGTTCGATGGGAGGCGGTGCGTTCGATCTCGAAGACCACGAAATAGAGGCCTCCTCTACTAAAGGATCTGTGGACGTTACAGTGACATCATGTAGCATTTGGTCTTGAAGGCTTCGCGTGCCAGCGGCTGATGCCAAAAAGGCGGAAGTTGCCAGCATATCGGCACTACGAATGCCCAGACCACCATTTCTCACAGGCAAAGAAGCCTGGATCCATTGATTTATTGATTATTATTATTATTATTATTATTATTATTATTATTATTATTATTATTATTATTATTATTATTATTATTATTTTTATTATTATTATTATTATTATTATTATTATTATTGTTATTATTAACGATAACTAACGACTTCTCTAGATAGCCAGAGAAGTCGTTAGTGGTCAGTTAAACTAATTTAAAACAAGTCGTTGACAGAGAGAACGAGAAATCTCTAAATACAAGTCGACCAACGATAAAAAAAACGTGCTGGATCCAGAACCTGTTAGAATTTGCTGATTAAATCCAAGATTAAAAAGATGTTTAAGAACTTGGTTTAATAAAATTGGCCTTTCTTTGTTTTGTTCCTAGCATGAAGAATGACGTCAAAGAACTGTGCAAAGCAATCACAATGGTCACAAGCAAAATGGCTGACACAGAGAACAAAATCTCGGAACTGAAGAATGAACGAGACACTTTGGAAAGACAGATCGCAGTCATCGACCATGACCTGTCGGTGGACACGCTTGAATGCATGCCACTCAGGCAGCATCTAGTCATCGACTCAAATGGGGGTCCAATCACGAAATTATCATACTAAGTCATTATAATGACCTTACACAGATAATCTTTCAGTTATTCTGAGCAATCGTTACACGATAGAACAAGTTTACAACAGATGAAATCCGTCATTAAATTCTATACTTTTAATTTTGATCTCTACATATGTGTATAATTGTGGCGAAATGGAGTCCTCCAGGCCCCCTCTCTCCACAGGTTCCCTATGGAGTTCTCCCAAGTCCCCCTATAGAATCCCCAGGTCTTCTATAGAGCATACTTCAAATTCATATTATGATACACTGTGTATCATAATATGAATTTGAAGTATGCTCTGTTTTAAAAGCTGTTACTGTTTCAGTTGTGAGCATTATCTGTTTTCGATTCGGGACAGACCAGATGGGGATGGGCTGGGGATGGGGACAGACCGGATGGGGATGGAGTGGGGATGGGGACAGACCCGATGGGGATGGGGTGGGGACGGGGACAGACCTGAAGGGGATGGGGTGGGGATGGGGACAAACCCACGGGAATGGGGTGGGGATGGAGAGAAATTCTGTCCCCATGTCACTCTCTATGGACCCCTCCCTCCACCAGGTTCCCTCAGGTCTTCTATAGAGTCCCCTCCCTCCGTCGAGGGGGTATCTCTGTGAAGACCGCTGGCAATATTGCCTTATAGGTCCATATGTAGAGTCCCCAATAGAATCTCCGCTCCCTCCACCAGGTCTCCCTATAGAGTCCCCTCCCTCCGCCGAGGCGGCATCTCTCTAAAGACCGCCGGATGATAGGTTCCCCTACAGGGACCCCCTCCTTCCGCCGAGGCTGCATCTGTTTGAAGATCGCCGGCTGATATTGCCTTATAGGTCCCCTATATATAGAGTTCCCTCGGGTCCCCAATCGAGTCCTCATCCCTCCGCAGAGGCGGCGCTTCTTTGAAGACCATCTGCTAGTGTACCTCTGTGGAGTTCCCTCCACTGGTCTCCCTATGGAGTCCTCGGTCTCTCTGGAATCCAAGGAAATCGAAGGAAAACCCGACCGTCCCGACGCCGAGCAGATGAGAAGAAGACGATCAACAGACGACAGTCTGAGAAGAATTGAACGCAGCGATTGCCCGACGTCACTTCATAGCGAGTGGAAACAGGGTAATGTAATGTAATGTAATGTAATGTAATGTCCATAGCGCGTGAAAACAGGGTGGTCTACTTGTGCTCTCGGTGCAGAATAGCAGCGACGAGGCTTCAAAACCAGAGTTCTCTGGTGTTGAACTGTCGTGCAATAAACGGTGTGAGCATTCGAGTGATGATCGTCGTCGACTGCAGGGACGTCATTTGGGGGGCCGGTGCATTTGCCCCCCCCCTGGTGTTTGACAAACAGGATGGAACAAGAAAAGGAGGAAGAAGAAAGGGATTAAAACGAAACAAATGATACTCAAATTCAGGGACGTCATTTGAAGGGTGTAGGCCTGCACTGAAAGACACAGTGCTGGATTTACCATGAGGCAAATGGGGTAGCTACCCTCCTGAAAAAAACTGAAACATCCCTGGTCGACTGCCATACCATATAAGTCCTCTGACAGACCACAGAGGCCGGACCAGGCCGGACAAGTCCTACGAAGGGATTTCCACTGAAGGTACTAGAAGAGGAAGATTGGGACCCTACACCAGCTAACAGTTAGCCCAGACAGAAAGAGAAAGACAGCAAAGTAGTTTTCTGCCACATAATCATGACATTCAATATGATCTGATGACTTGTGTCCATCGGTCGATCATTCGAAGTTAAACTGTAGTTAAAAAACTGTAACCCGATGGAGAATTCCGAAAGAGTCTTCGAGGGAGATATGTTCAGAAAGAATAAATGCTTTTCCCAAAACAGTCTCGGGGAGACTAGGCTGTATTGTGATACCTTTACCTACCTTGGTTCGAAATTCGGGAACGCATGTCAACTGAGGCGCCGCTGTATGTGAGGATATCGATTGGCATAGCGATGGGGATTTATTTAAGAGATTTAAATCTCGGGTTAGCAACTTGCATACTCGTGGTCCTTAAATGACGTAGAACACATTAAAACGGGCAAGAGTTGCGAAGGATTTCTCATATGATAATTCATTTAAATATTAGCAAGGTTCAGACCATACGGTCGATATAGAGAAACGTATACACTGCAAATTCCGACCAAAACCTTAGCTTTTCCGATCACATCAACCATCGTTCCCATTCTTGCTTCATGCATATCCGAAGAATCGGATAGGCCTATGCATGAAGCATAATATTCGAATATACTCTAAAACGCCATCTACAATTGCTGCATCTATAGTTAACGCTAAATTAGACTACCGGTACTACAATTCGCTCTTCCTCAACACAGACATCACTCAAGTAAACCGCCTCCAAGCTATTCAGAATGCTCTCGCCCGTGCTGTGACTAAAAACCTCAAACACAACCACTTCACTCCTGTCCTCAAATCACTCAGCTGGCTTAAAATAGGCCTACCTGAACGAATACAATATATTATAAAGTCATGTCACTCATCCACAATGCACTTCAATCCTCCTAATTCTCCTATCTCCGTCAGCTGCTCACGGTCCAACCACCGCTTAACCCGTTCTTTTTCCGCCCTCACACTTTCCAGCCCTTCCAACACCTCATCCATAGGCGTAATTTGTGGGGGTACGAGGGGTACCAGTACCCCCGCTTTTTGGACTGAGGTACCGTACTCCCCAATTTTTGAACAATGCCAATCAACATTTTATCATTGTGCCTTCCCAGAAATCGCAGTCTCAGCCTTGCTTCGTGTGTGTAAGAAATCAGTATCCCCACTTTTTAGACTGTTCCACTTCCCCAGCCTGGTGGGGCTACACCCAAGTGGGCAGTGTTTAATCTAGACACCTTTTGGGGGAAATTCCCCCCCCCCCAGGATTTATGTTTCCCCTCCTGGAGGACAGTAAGATGAAATTCCCAAAAAAGACGAATTCCTTTAAAAAGGTGATCAAATTTTTGTGAGACGAATTCCTAAAAAAAGGTCATCAAGTTTTTGTAAGATGAAATTCCCCAAAAAGGTCATCAAAATAGAGCAGTTTTATTAATATGACATTGTTTTGCGACCGCCCTTCGGACGGTCGTTGCTCCCCCACAAACTTTGCCCCCCCAGAAGAGGGGGACTAGATTAAACACTGCAAAGTGGGGGACAGGGAGAGGGTTGAGCAACCGAGAAAAATGCGCCGTTTTGGCCTACTATCCATTCTAAGTGCGGCTGAATTGGTAAGGCAGGCAGTCATAACAGACCCTGGCCATGTTCTGAGACCTTAGTTTACAGCTTATCGTAACATCCCTCATAATCTACAGCCACGAGCACATAAATTCACATTACCTGATAAAAATGACAAAAACGTTATATCCCGAATGCTCTATAATAATAATAATAATAATAATAATAATAATAATAATAATAATAATAATAATAATAATAATAATAATAATAATAATAATAATAATAATAATAATAATAATAATATTAATAATAATAATAATAATAATAATAATAATAATAATAATAATAATAATAATAATAATAATAATAATAATAATAATAGGGGCACTTTTGATCAGCACATGGGGGACGAGAACCTCTAACTTGATATAGTTTCTTAGAGCCTGAGGGATCCTTGGTACCTCGGGCGAAAAAAAAAAAATAATAATAATAATAATAATCCATTCTTTAGGCCTAATTAAGCTCCTGCAAACGCACTGCGCTGTACAGTAAACATACATATAGTAGAAACGGCAGCCACGCAGGGCGCCTTACATACATGTATACAGTAGAAGCACAGTTTTACAGGAGTCGAATATAACTGTATTTAAGCGGCAGCCACACGGCGCCAACATGGCCTACTATTCATTTAACCACCGCCACCTAGCGAGTGGAAGGCTGAAAAAACATCACGGAGGTCTACGGGGTTCGATCTTGGCTCATCACGCCAGTGTGTTATCCATTACTCTACGGCGTTCCGGTACTATTATTTAGCCGGAGAGCGCGCTCCGGTACTTATTGTCAAATCAGCCGGAACCCTTTCTACTTAGCGTTCCAACATTTATTTACAACTAGTGTATTTGCCCTTCATAATTATTGTATTGTATTGTATCTATAAATTTATAAAGCGCCTCTCGCAGAATAACTATTCAGAGGCGCTCTCAGCACAGAAACCCTGGGGAAACAAATATGCCTTTAGGGAACGCGAGACTGGTGACGAAAAGCCAGTCATTAGTTTGGCCCTGAGCAGAGGGGGAAGATCATTCCACATCGTGGGACCAACTACAGCTGGGCCAAGGCAGTTTTAGCCCTGGGAACAAAAAGATCAAGCCGATTTACAGAGCGTAATGAGCGAGACGAAGATGCAGATAGCGGTTTTCGCAGATAGTTCAAGAGATATTTCTGGGCAGTAGGCTGCTAAGATTTAGAGACAAGGAAGAGGATCTTATAACGGATGCGCGCAGCAATAGGGAGCCAGTGAAGGACATCAAGCATGTAAGCAGAAATATGGGCAAACCGGGGGAGTCGAGCGATGAGCCTGGCAGATTAGAACAGATTGAAGGGGAGAGAGACGCTGCTTGGGGAGACCCATGAGGAGCCAGTTGCAGTAGTCCAAGCGTGAGCAGACAAATGCGTGAACTATGGTGGTACAAAAAAAATGGAGGATATGTTGAAGAGAACGCGCCTACGCTGGTTGGGACATATGCATAGATCAGATAGTGAAAGAATCGCGAAGCAGTCACTGAACTGGACTCCAGCAGGATGGAAAAGGAGACGCTGGAGGCCAAGAAAGACCTGGCGAGCCACAATCGTGCAGGATCTGGAAGACGGAGAAATGACATGGGAAGAGGCTGAGGGAGCTGCAGAGGACAGAATGAAGTGGAGGAGCTGTGTCGCCCGATGCGCTACAAGCGCTTGGAAGGACTAAGGTCTAAGGTAAGGATGGTGGTAAAGACGGCAGTGTATATCGTTGGTTAAAATGCTCTGGTCGCCGTCGTCAAGACCGTCGTCATGACCGCCGTCGTCAAGACGACAGTACTGACGTCACAAACGGTTTCACAATAGAACAGAAAGCGTTTGTGACGTAGTGTCCTACGACGGACACACGTAAGGAAACTATATGTATAGATGGCCGGAAATAATGATTATGAATTTGTGACGCTTCGCTATTTTATTTACTTACAGCCAGTAGCAGAAATTACAAATATCAATGACGTCACATTTTATGGTGACGTTGTTGATATTTGTCGTAAACAAAAGTTTCGTCCGGTAGCAAGTATTATTCTTATTTTACAAAATAGGGCCTAATTTAGTGTCCAGTTGCCCAACGCGAACGAAGTTACGTCAGAGTTTATTAAAATTTGACCGCCAAACGAACTGGGGGGGGGTCCATAGAGTAGTGGTAACATCACTGGCGTGAAGAGCAAGAGGTAGTGGGATCACTTCCCGCAACCTCCCCAAATTTAGGTCCACTCAGCCTTTCATTCGCGAGATGGCGCGTTGTTAAAATGAGATGTAGGACGTGATGGGCAGGCCCGGTTCGTCCATATGGGCAACTGGGCAACCGCCCAGGGCCGCCGATTTTTAGGGGCCGCCAATTTTCCATTTTTTCCATTTTTTTATATTATTATTCGTAAAAAGAGGTGAATGACTAAAAAAAAGGTCATCAACTTTTTCTGTGCTTAGCGCCGCCGGTTTGCCTAGGGCCACCGATTTCGCCGATTTGCCCAGGGCCGCCAAATGTCTAGAGCCGGGCCTGGTGATGGGCGCCTTGCATGGCTGCCGTGTACAGTTAAATTCGACTCCTGTAATAACTTGTGATCATCCGTTCATACTGATTTGTAATCATACTGCGTTATTGTCAGTTTGAAGATATTAAACGAAGATTATTATTATTATTATTATTATTATTATTATTATTATTATTATTATTATTATTATTATTATTATGGCGAAAAACAATAGAACAAGCTCTGCAATCGTTTTCATTTGCCCTATGCACAGACACCAAAACCCTCCGCTCGTACATTGATTTACCCTATCGTTACCAGGGACGAACGGCCTTCTTCCGTCAACCTACCTTCCTCTCCCTCGACAGACTTCCCCTCCCTCTTTCTTCTCAATCCTACCAGTATTGCGAAGCCACACGCAATTGATAATCTTACTACAGATCTATCCTGTTTTACCCCCGATGTAGCAATATTGGTGGAAAGTTGGCTAAAACCACATCATGACGGTGCCACCTTTGACATCGCAAGTTGCACTTTATTCCGACGAGACAGAGTGAATCGGAGAGGTGGGGGCATTGCAGGAGAGCCCTCAAACCTACAGTGTTTCTACCATCTACTCCCTACGGACCTGAAATTGAACTTCTATGGATCTGTGTTAAATTGAACACAAGGGATTTCTTCATTGGTGGACTATACCATCCACCTAAACCCCTTGTACGATATTTGCACACTCATCTCTATTCTAGAAGAAACACTCGATGAGATTATCTGAATAGTACCCGGAGTCAGTCGCTAAGGAGTTAGTGACTGACTTGATGAGTTAGCGACTGACTTAGTGACTCAGTCGACTAAGTCGCATGCTTATCGACTGACTCAGTCGCTTAGACTAATCGACTGACTTGGCGACTTGCTATCGACTTCTCAGGTAATCAGGTATGTTTGTTGGACATACCTGATTGCCTAACAATGTACTGCATTTTACTGCATACTGTACTGACCTCACCATCATTTCCGTTGGCTTTAGATGGAACCCATATGGGCTCTTTACGTGTCCAATATGGGAATATGAGCTGAGCTTCATGTGGGCATGCTGACAGAGGACAGACCGATCACTGTGAAAATTAATGTTAATGTGAATTCGTGAAATTGAGCGCTCGATAAATCGAATGAAGCGAGGAGGATTTATAGCAATACCCGATCTTATTATGGGCAACCAGTAGGCCGAAACTGCTGGTGCGTGGCTCTTTCAGGCAGTAGCAGAGAACCAGAATCATGTAATCCGGCACTTATTCCCAGTGTAAGAATTGTAGAAAAAAAGACTGGGGTGGGTTATACTTTGATCCTTGTGCAGTTGAATATTTTATTCGTATTTTGCAAACTGATGTCAGCGATATTTGAAAGCAGCAGATTTCAACGCTAGCAGTCAAACTCGAGTCAAAATCAATTCCTTTGTTGAGAAAATTAAAAAATGCAAACATGATACACTATGTCAATTTCTTCTCTTTGTCAGAGATTCAGAATCAAATAATCCTAAATCATACTGAGTGGGTTGGAAACGATCCCCTGGGATGTGCAATGAAGACTTAACTGTTGTGTCCTAAGAAAGACTAGGGTTGAGTTATGAGTTATGACCATTAACCCCGACAATTCTCACCCTACTTATTCCCCTCTTCGTAATCATCAACACCATCTTCGCAATAGAGTGCATAAATTCACTTTACCAAAAAAGACAACAACTATATTCCCGTGTTCTTTATAAGAACTTTTACCAATAGAGCAAACTCTTTCTCTTATAGTGTAGGGCCTACTACGTTGCTACAATATCAGCTTGTTTTCATCAACAAACGAATATTGTATTGTAAGTGTTGCTCATGTCCTGCTGCTGATGTCTTTGTCAAATCGAAACTTGGAATCCGCGATTAAAGCAACAAGAAAACATTAAGTTAACGAAGTCGCTAGCAGTCGATAGCTTAGCGACTGGTTTCGACTTGAGGCCTTAGCGGCGGCGGCGGCGGCGGATGGCGGCGGCGCCGGGGACTATATCTGAACACCACGATAGTCCTACCATTCTTCTCGCCGGTTACTTCAACCGTCTCCCATCCCAACTTCTCCTTCAAATCGGCCTCCACGCCATATTCGATGGTCCCTCTCATGAGGGCCACCCCCTTGATCGAGTTTACAGTTCTGAACGTTTGGATTGTAAAAGCTCAGCTATTAGGCCTAAATCATCAGTAAATACTCGTCATTCTGCTGTCTTAGTGACCGACCTGGACCGTGTTGCGGCGACATCTGCTGATCGTCGTGTACGCGATTTGCGTCTCCGTACCCCCAAAAAATGTCTCGGATGCAGATGTATCTAGCAGATCTCAACTGGATCCAGGGGCGGATCCAGAAAGTCTATCAAGGGGGGGCCAAAAAATGTTGACCTTTTTTTTAGTCATTAAACTTTTTTATGTCTTCAGTATAATACATCTACGGGACCCACGTCCTGTGTACATTTGACTCATCCAAGCCTGCGGGGGGGCCACGCCTGTGTAAACATCATCACAGACCCAGAAAACGCCTGTGTAAATAAAGATAAATTTCAAATTGGGGGGGCATGGCCGGATAAGCCCCCCCTGGATCCGCCTCTGACTGGAGCCACATGTACGAACGCTTAACAACTCAAGATTCCTTCGACGAATTCTATTCTACCATACGAACTGCTACTGATCATATCTTTCCAATCAAAAGGATTACCATTAAAGATCGTGACCCTTCGTATTTGACTCCGTTTCTTAAATATCTACTGCGAAAGCGTAACAGACTATTTCGACGGAACCACCAAGAGGCTGCTGCAGCCATTGCGGACCGAATAAATCGTATCATCATTAAGAGTAATGTCGCCACTTTTGATGGTTTGTACCGAGGGTCGAAGAAACTGTGGACTGAGGTTAAACGCCTACGAAATGGGCGCGTCACTGAAAGTAACTTAACTACTAATAATATTAACTCTGAAACTCTTAACCAACACTATTGTGGTATCTCGACAGACGACCAGTACCACTTACCTTGGATGCTATTGTCGGCCCATGAGTTTGAACCCAACCCGTGCAAAGTTGGCGTTATTAGTATTTTCACCTCTCTTCCGTTCGCGGTTGTTCAACTGGTCCTGATGATATTCCTGTATGGCTTCTCTCTAACATGGCCTAGCTCCTTGCTGAACCGATAATGCATTTATTTAATCTCTCGATAAGCAGTTCCACAGTCCCTGATCAATGGAGGTGCAGCTCTATCACCCCAATTCCCAAGGTTCCATGTCCAATCACTGAAGCCGATTATCGGCCAATTTCAATCACTCCGGTTCTATGTAGAATCATGGGCGGCGATCCCGGGGGGTCGAGGGGGACAAGACCCCCACCTTTAACAGTGGGGGGACACGCCATACATCGGACCCCCCAAATTTTAAAGAAACACCAAAAAAGGTCATCACATTTTTTCGTACTCGGGTTATAAAAATTTTTCGGCCTCTTTTTTGACCAGATCAGTTCCCAAATGTCCCCCCCACCTCTCAAACAAGATCGCCGCCACTGTGTAGAATACTTGAGAAATTGGTTGTGTGCCATTATCTTTACCTCATTCTCACTAACCCTGCTGAGAACCGTTCTTTTGCAGATCAGTTTGCTTTCAGACCATCCAGATCCACTTCTGCTGCTTTAATTACTATTACTGACTTCATACTTAACTCACTCAATTCTGAACCTTATGTCCGCCTTGTTGCCTTACACTTTTCTAAGGCTTTTGACACTGTCATACACTCTTTCCTGGCCGACCAACTGGCCCTCTTACCCATCCCCATCAATATTCATAATTGGATCCTTTCCCTCCTTAGTAGCCTAATCGCAGCCATTGCACTAAGTTCCAAATGTGAACAAGAAGACTGAAGGACTATGGCCTACCCAATGCGGACATCCTCACCTATCTTTGGTACCTAGGCAGTCAGGGCTGTAGTGGTAATATTAGAGGGGAGTACACGCTACCGGTTAGTTTTCCGAAACAAATTAGACGTGCGTATACACTACAATATTTTGTGAGTATATGCCACAGTAGTTTAATATAAATACATATAAATATTTTGTGAGGTGAGTACACGCTGTATACTCGCGTATACCCTCGACTACAGTACTGGGCATAGTAAAATCTGCAGTAGCACTTGCTTCTTTTGGTCCTCAGCTGATGACATATCAAGTGTACAGGAGAATCCAAACATGCGAAAAGAGACATCAAACCAAAAACAAGTATTTTCTCAACAAAATGTCAAAATGATATACTTAGATCAGGCAACTAAATAAACTAACGGTTACAAAGCACACACACACACACACACACACACACACACACAAACAAACACCTTCTAGACAGAAACATTCAATTGGCCCTCAAACAGCACAGCAGCTTGGCAGATTTAAACACCCAAAGAAGTTATTAAAGTTCCTGTTTAAGCAATTCATATATTCCCTTATGACATAACTAATGCGTATTTCAATAAAATTAACTTAAAGTGAGTTCTTTACTTTAGGCATTAAAGACACTTGGGATAGGTGTTGTTTGAACAAATTTGTAAATATATATATATATATATATATATATATATATATATATATATGCTACGTGTGCGTGACCTCAGCCAAGAAAAGGAACCACTTGTTTGGATTGGACTAATTAACAGTTTCCAAAAACTGATACCTTAATGAAATCAGGCTAAAAATTTCAGGGCATTTGGTCCCAAATTGATGCCTTTTCTAATAAAAAATAGAATATCATTTGGCTGGAGATAAAAAATAAAAATTCAACCTGTCTCTACTTATGCATTAATTACATATTTTGGCCTTAATTCATGTGACATAATATAGTTTGTAATACGAATCAGCTGAGGAGCAGTTGCATTAATTATGAGCAAAAACCAATAATCATGGTTTTAGTGGAAACCCATTTTCCGGCTGATCTAGTCCCTTTTCCTGGCCAAGGTCATATATGTATAATATATATATATATATATATATATATATATATATATATATATATATACATATACATATACATACATAGCACCTGTCAGGTGATCGTCTCTAATAATTCACTGTTTTCCAGATGATCCAAACCAAGTGAATTCGCAGAATTCAATTTATTAAAACCTATTAGAGCATATATCAAACACATTAAACTAAGGAAATGAATTAGCTATATTGTATATATTACAAGAGGCAGGGTGTTTTTGTTCAGCTTTAAAAATTTCTTGGTAGCTGCTCATTTCTCTTTACTCAGTTGTTGCTTGTATTCGTCTTCCTTTTGTTTCACCTTGACAAAGAAATACAAGAAAAATATGACAACAGAAACAAACACTAGCAAATACTGGTAGTTAGTAATAAGATCCAGGTCATAATTCATATGCTGTAAGTTTACTTAAATGGTAAAGTAAGGTTATCTAACATCAGGATGTCAGATAACCTTGTTTTTTTCATGTGCTTTAGCTGAACGATAATGCAAACTATAATTAAGTTAGTTTAATTTGTGTGCATGTATTGTACGTGGATATTAACATAGCTCCGACTAGGAAATTAGAAGACCTGTCTCGTGTTACACTTTAATAAGAACAAATTCATCTGGACACAACTGAGTTGTTCAAATAACAGAAAAGCTCCACTGGCAGGCTGTCTCGCACAATCAAAACCACAGCAACGAAATCCTCAGGTTCAAAGACAATGAAAACAATTCTAGTTTTTATTACCACTTCACCTGAAAGTGATCAACTGATACCTTATGTATTATGATAATGGTGCTACATAAGTCATTGGATTAGATTACACTGTTAGTGTTAGGACAGAAATGTAGTTTACAGGTTTGTTTTTTTAACAATATTTAAAGCAGCTGAAGATGGCAATCAAAGACTCACATTTTCCCTTACAATCTAAATTCACATATTAATATTCCTACCTTAAATTAGCAATTTTACCTAGAACACTGGCTGACCCTAAAAATAAAATATTAGTAAATTAGATAAAATTCAATAATCACTTAAAAAAATTAAAAACCTCATTTAATAATAACCAATCTTGGTTATTATTAAATGTGAGGTGCCCCAGTGCGCGAGACCCCAAGAGAAAAGGCAGGATTTAAGGTGAGAAGAGGAACAAGCAACGCTACCAGAGAGAATGGTATTGTGGCAGGCCCTTAGCCAGAAATGCAGAGTAGTCCGTCCAAAAGCATTCGAAGATGTGAAAAGCATTCCAAAAGCATTCCAACGACGTGAACGTACGAAGTCACAACCACCCGAAGTTCCGCCGCCATGCTGTTTACAGAGCCTAATATCAAAGAGTGCTGCTACAGAACTGTGATCTGAATGCTCACAGTGGCTCTAGAGAAGAAGCTGGATGGTGGTGTAGGAGATTCATGCACAATTTATGCCCGTCCAAAATAATTTTCACCCGTCCAAAGGACAGATGGACGGGTGGCTGGCTAAGGACCTGTATTGCGGACAGGAGGAGGAAGTCGGTTCTAAAGTGAGGTACCTCGGCAAGTATACTGGATTGAGCCATAGTATTCCTGACACAAGATACTAAGAGGTCATATCAGGTTCATGCTCAGCCAGTCTTGCAAGCCAGTGTTTAATCTAGACGTCTTTGGGGGGGAAATTCCCCCAGGATTTATGTTCCCCCCAGAGGCCAGCAATATTATAATGTAGAGAGTTTTTGGGGAGGGAAATCCCACCAGGATACATGGTTTTCCCCCGAGAGGTGAGTAAAATACTTTTTGAGAGACGAACTCCTAAAAAAAGGTTATCAAAGTGTTAAACGTTGGACGAATGTCTAAAAAAAGTCATCAACTTTTTGGAAGATGAAAGTTGAAAAAGTGTGGATGAAAGTTGAAAAATTCTGAAACCCTTTCAAGATGGATGAAATTACTAAGAAATTGGTTGCCCCCCCCAGAAACCTTGTTTCCCCTCCCAGAAGAGGGGGACTAGATTAAACATTGCTTGCAAGCACGATGAACATGTCACTTATCGCCATGTGCTACCTAGTGCACACTGCGCTACAGCTGCTTAAAGACATCGATGATCTGTCCCCATGTGGGGAGTGGTGGCTCAGTGGTAAGTTCGGCGCCTTGTGACCGGAGGGTTTCAGGTTCAAATCCCATTCTAGCCGCTGCATACGGACCTTGGGCAAGTCCTTCACTCGCGATTGCTCGTGGCGCTTCGGTGTGAAAACTCTGACACAGTATCAATGCTGTAGTTGGGAGCGCCTCTGAGTAGTAGTAGACTTGAGGGGGCGCTATAGAAATATCCTAAATAAATTATAAGGAGTGCAATCCTGACCTCTCAGAAATCAGTTAAGTGTTTAGTGTTAACAAAGTGATATTGGCTTGTTTTCTGAACCTTGGCATATCTGATCTAACACTTTAACCCAATAATAATGAGCGTGCACCAGAGTGTACTGGGGGGGAGGGGGTCCAAACGAGCGTGTACCGTACTGAAGTGTAGTAGCCATGTGCTATTATGACTTCTGTTGACCTATGAAAAGCATTATACTTTGAAACTTTATGTCATATAGGCCAAGATAATAAAATTAAATACAGAAACAAGTGGAAGATAAGACTGTTGTTGTCAAGGACTACACAAAATGTCTCCACTGCAAATCACTGCAATACCCTTTCCCAGCCTGGAAACTGCAGAGCTTTCCCCTCAACCAGCATGTTTGAGAAACAAATTTCAAATTGATAAAATTAGATACATAATATTTATCCAGCCCTATTGTGACACCTAAAAATGTGCTATATTAAGTATCCTGAACAAAAAATATCTTACTGAAGGCTTCTCATCGTCTCCATCGTCTCCATCATCTTCATCTTCATTCTATCACATAAGACAACAAAAACTAAAACAAAAGGTTAGGCTCGTTGCCTGCCCTAATAAACATAATTCTCATGTGCCCCATCCATAGACAGCCAAATTTTAGCACCTTTCAAGACCATTCTTAAACTTCTGCTCTACGGTCTATGAAAACGTTCTGCAAATGTTCATAAAATTTGTGGCAGCAGTTGATAAATGATTAGATAGTCTTGCACTTTCTTGTTGCAAAATGCTGCCACTGACCACATGCAAATGTCATTATTAGCTCAGTTTCACTCCAAAGTACAACACTTTCATGCAAGATCATTCATACAAACATGAATTTAATTATATGAAATAGCCAAAACCTTTTTCATAGATGGTCTTGAAGGTATACTACTATCTGTTTCTAGTCTCCCAACCAGCACTTCAGCTTAGACCTTATTTCTGCCAGCAACTGCCTATATATCTAACTGCAGAAGTTCCCTCACAATGCATCTGGCATTAGGAATTGCCTATGACTAAATTATCTGGATTACAAAAACCTAATCAAGCTTGAAAACACTTTAACTACTTTAACTGGAGTATGATGCTTCATGCTCAAACAGATGGCAACTAAAGAGACTGACTTTTGCCTTGAATGTTAAATGTAAATTACAAACATAAAATAACTCATGAAAAACACGTAAAACAAGATCTATACATAAATGCCATAAGACACTTAAATGCCTTCTTGAAACTCCTCTACATTATACACTTCAGCCAGCTGAATTTATGAATAGTCCTGCTCAAATGCATTAGCTAAATGGTTCTAAACCCCAGCAAATAAATAATGACAAACCATTACCACTACCTTATCTCACAGTTAGTAGG
The DNA here is from genome assembly GCA_963556255.1 of Allolobophora icterica. Taxonomy (NCBI): domain Eukaryota; kingdom Metazoa; phylum Annelida; class Clitellata; order Crassiclitellata; family Lumbricidae; genus Allolobophora; species Allolobophora icterica. Next base: position 28,427,813 of record OY744610.1, on the reverse strand, counting down.
TTTTAGTCTTGGATACACATAACACAGCTCAAAGCAGACAACAAAAGCATTACCTCATCTCCTTCATCTTCATCATCATACTAAAATTAGAAACCACCACCAGATTCACAATATAACTCATTATTGTTACTATAATTATCAACTTCTATAGTGCCATTGTCTAATGCACAAGGCATCAACCGATGGCACTCCAAACCCAACCTGTAATCAGATCAACTTCCAGAAGATCAGTCCACAGACACAGCCCAAGGTGGATAAACCATTTGATAAACCATATGCCACCAAACCTAACATCGTGACATTGTATTGCTATCATTTGGTATTGGTGACACTAAACAAGAAGCTGTGTTGCAGAGATCAGCTCTTAGTAAACTCAAGTCCACAAGAGCCTGTTTCAAGAGGTCAGTTTCAGTGCCAGGTCAAAATTTGAGAGGGATCACCCAGAGAAGATAAACTGGTGATTGAAAGTGATTATGGAGACAACAGTGGTCATAGTATGGTGCATGAACATGACCAAGATAAGATAGTTGGAAAGCTTCAGTTTTAATTCTTGCGTGAACCACTTCATGACAAAAGGGTAAATTAAGGGACAAAATTTACATTGACAGAAGACCTCGGGGAGCTTGTAGCAAAGAGCAACTGCAGCAAAGATTAAGCAATGGTTGCAAAACTAGGAGACAGAAAAAGACAGAGAGGGGAAAAGCAAGAGGAAGAATCAGTATCTACTCGGTCGAGATGGAAACTGGGCATTAAGACTAGAAGTGCAAGCAAGAGAGAGAGAAACCATCTTGTTTTGTGACTCCACAGAAAATGAAGGGATTATTTCCAGAACTGTCTCACACAGTGCTTTCAACACATGTACAGAAAACTTAAGAACAGAAAAGATCCAGCAGTTGCTGATATAGCAGAACATGTTCCACCTGAGGTTGATTAACTGCAGTTTATGTAGGTCACACACCTATCCTGCATCCTTTCTTTGTGCATATATCACTATATGGCATCTCAGAACAGCAGTTCATAATTACAAGAACAGAAAACCTATAAGGGGCCGTCCACATATTACGTACGCAATGAGGGGGGGTCGGGGGGTCGGATTTTGGCGATTTTGCATACGGGTGCGAACGGGGGGGGGGGGGACAAAAGTGTACGTACGCAAAATAAATTTCTAATTATGACGTCCACATTAGCCTATTTATAACTCTGTATTGTCTTATAGTCGTTCGATGGCATTTTATTACATTATATAAAAGCCATGTACAGTTATTCTGTGCTGTAAACGAGATACCTATAATTTGTCTATATTGGCCCTCACTCATCCTTCAATCTGGACTAAAGTGCTGACAGCAGAGGCACTTTCTGCAGCTGGTCTTCGGGGGGGGGGGGGGGGGTGAGCGTCAAGTGTACGTACACAGGGGGGGGGTGGAAGAAAGTACGCTTGCGAACAGGGGGGGAGGGGGGTCCAATTTTCCAGGATTTTTGCGTACGTAATATATGGATGGCCCCTAAGGGCAAATCTGCGCATGTCAGCAGCCATATTAGTAGTAGACAGTTGTTTCTGTCATTTTGGCAGATTATTTTGTCTAACTGCAGAATCAGCTCTATAAATCTTGTTTTAAGTAATAAGTGCCAGAATTGGTTTTTGTTTCACCACAAATTTACTGCGTTTCACACACAAGTGCTTCTAAGAATTAAATACAACCTGTACGTCATTTTCCCACCCTACATCCATGTGTTATTTCAGAGGTGGGCAAAATACGGCCCGCGGACCGGATCCGGCCCGCCAACACTTTTTATCCGGCCCCCACAATTATTGAGAAAATATTTTAAAAATTCAGACCGTTAGAAGTTTACTTCGTTTTACTCACAAGGCGCTGTTCTCGAACTTACTATTCCGGTCTTGTCTTTAATAATAACTCTATGCATTAACTCTGCCGATCTCTGCCCCACTTCCCTGCAGAGGTTTTTGCACATGATCTGTATACGCAGAAGTGAAATCCGTTCAAGTTAAGCTAATGTTGCTTTCAATGCAGATGAAAGAACAAAACTACGGGAACTTTCCTACCCATGCAGTTGCAAACTATCACAGTATAGAGTCTAAGGTAAAAATAGCCTTCAGACGATTTGTGGATTTTAAATCAAGTGAGAGTGAATTTGCTTTGGTTACGATACCATTCACATTTGACATTGACAATTAGCTTATATGTACGGAACTTCAGCTGGAGTTAACCAACCCACCACGTGACATTGTTCTCAAAGAACAACTCAAAGGATCAGACCTGATAACATTCTTTTCTTCGCCCAGTAAGGAAAACTTCTCAAATCTTCGAACTTTTGCTTTAAAAAATTTTGTGTTATTCGCATCCACTTACATCTGTCAACAAAGATTTTCAACTATAAAGATAAACAAATCTAAGAACAGATATCAATTAAGCGATCTAAACTTGAACTCAAACTGTGAATTGCAACCAGCTGAATCACTGCGGATTATAGGAAACTTGTTAATTAAATGCATGCATTTTTACAGCCGCATACACCTCATTGTTAAAATCCAAAGTGTATTTACTATATAATAAATAAGTAAACTTCTTTTCATGTCAGTCGTTATTAAAAGTTAAAAACTTGTTATCCGGCCCTCCGAATTTTTTTGGCGCTTAATGTGGCCCCATGTGGAAAAAGTTTGCCCACCCCTGTGTTATTTGCATGTGTATCCAGTGAGACCAATGTATTAATCTGACAAAATTTATCCATTTTTGCATCAATGCATAGTAAAGAATTGTGGCCCAGAAAATTATCCTAGACAGATAGTGTTGAATCCCCAGGTATAAACTTATGCATACTTTCAACCACAGTCTAAAACTGCCACAGGATTTCTAGAATAAGCAGAATCTAAACAATCAAACAATCAGAAGGTATTCACTGAGAAAGGTGATAAGCTTTGGCGATAACTTAACTACATTCAAAATAAAATTAACTTTTTTAGCAAACATCACACCATTTCTTCACTGGCTGCCAGTCGCTTTTTGCATTGGGTTTAAGATCAGTCTGCTCATGTTCAAGTCTTCCCATGACTATCTGCCCGACTATTTGCACAACTACTGTATCGAGACGCACTCCTCCGTGTCGGGATGCAACTCTGATCTCCGCTTACGACAGATGACAACCCGTTTTGGAGACCGGCCCCAGATGCTGGAATGCTCTACCCCTCCTATCTCCAGATAGCTCAGTAAACTCTTTCAAATCTCAGCTTAAGACTTGTCTGTTTGCTAAGGTCTAACCTGCCGTTAGTTGACGAGGCACCCTTCAACCTGATATGGCGCCATAAAATTTGTCATTATTATTATTATTATTATTAAAGAAACTGGAGAAATCAGACCTCTCCTTCATCATCATCTTCCAGAGCTTCTCCAGTGAAATAAAGAACTGCCCTTGGAATTGCACGCTCCCGAATGAAATGACCAATTTCAAAATCTGCAGCAAGCAAGGCTTCTGTGTCTTCATCCTGTTAACAAAATCGATAAGCAAGTAAATAAGACATCTAACAATGAACAGCTCATGCAACAGTGTGATCATATATAACCCATGAATGCATATACCCCATGAAAATTAGCTACAGTGCAAAACACTGAAGATGAAAATCAATAAAACAAAACACCATTTAACATGACAGCTTGGTCCATTCCCATGCGTTTTAACGTTAAATTATTCGCTTCAGACAAAACCGATAAGACAAAAACATAGATTATTACGAAAATGAGTTTCAGTCCCGTGAATATCTGCAGATAAGACGAAATTTTGACCAACACACAGCAGCTGCACAGGTTGCAGTAAGGTTTGTCTTTGCACTTTGTATACACCTACTGTTGATTGACATCGCCAGTCTTTGACAAATTCTCCATTCAAAGAATGAGATAGCGTACTAGGTCTACAGGTTTATAATTGGATGAAAGAGGTCTAAACACCTGCACATCAATTTCATCAGAGTCTTCAAAAAGGCATTTAACGCTTCAGCGAACTTCCCAAGGAAATTCAAAGAAGTCACAAAGCAAACACAAGACAACCATCTTTTTGCATAGCTAACATCATAATGCGAAGGTGTGCAAGACCATACATAAAAGATGCAATTACCACAATGATGCTTATGTGTAGGAAGTATACATTTAGTCAGTTATTTGATCAGCCAGTTTCTAACACAAACATGTCACGTTCTTGCAAATACTCCATCCAGGCAAGAGTGATATGTCATCAATACTTCTAATTCGAAACATTTGATGAGAAATCAAATGTTTCGAATATAGTGTTACAATTCAGTCTACTCCAACAAGTCAATGATCCATCGTATCTCTGTCCACTTAACTTCAATCTGTGCCCCATCTCTGCCGTCCAAGCATATAATTATATGATTCGAGAAACTCCTACATTGTTCCAGAGTCTGTTGAAACCCATTGTTATAATTGTGTCTACTCCATTCATGTATAATTATTGTCTGCTAATAATAATTATTAACACTGCTGGGCATCAGAATATTCGTGAACGTTCTTGGTTAAGATCTACAGTAGCAAACATGCATGGTCTGTTTTACGGAACGGACCAAACAACTTGACTATTGTGGATTTGATATAGCGCCGCTGTTTAATCTGGTCTCCCTGACGTTACTTTTGTGTGGCGCTCAGAAATTTAGGAGATTTACATTTCATTACGTTTTTGGATTGATACTGAACAAGGTTCAGTTTCTATAGTTCTGTGGTCTACACTGAATATACTAATTCTATAAGAATCCTTTATGAAAATTTAATTACATGTAGGATAAAACAGCAAAAATAATACACGGTAAAATATGCAAAAATTCGTGAAGCTTTAGTAAGATGAAAGCATCTATATAACTCCTGAGACGAAGTGGAATATTCATCAAACAGAACAATCTTAGGGTCAATGCAAGAAGAAGAATATGGCCATTAATTTGTAGCTGTACTGTGTGGTACATGTAATCATAAACATTCTCTCCCTAAGTACCCAAGAAGTCAAACATGCTCTTTTATAAAAAATGCTACTTTCGGTTTAAGTCCCAAATTTGCCCAGTCATGTGTAAAATAGTATATTTTATTCTATTTAAAGTCCATGATGACTGTTTTTCAAATGGAATAAACTTAAAAATATTAATTCCAGTTAGCAGCCTATCGTAATCAAAATACTTTTATATGTACATGTATATGCATCATCTGCTGCTGGGAAGGCTTGTAGCCAAAAAGTGTTTCAGGCTGGCACGCTGCTTTTACCATTGACCATCTGGTTAGGACGAAATTCGGTTAAAACGAAATATTTACTCTGGTTCTTTCATCTTAATGGATTTGCACCGTAAAAGTATAAAAAGTTTGGTAAAGCTTGCACATGTGCATACTGCAAAGACCATAAAATAAGCTGTGTGCGTTGATAGTCAGCAAGCCCACGTCTTAAAACATCTGAACTGGCATGAGCGATTCACATTTGCTACTTACTTGAAGCCTATTGTCAAGTATCTTCTACGAACAAGAAACAAGCTAAATGGACAAAACCGAACCGAAGCAGCATCGGCCATAGCTGGCAGAATTAACAAAATAATTGCCAACCACAATGCAACAACATTTGGCAAACTCAGGCGCGGTTCCAAGGAGTTGTGGGTTGAGGTGAACAGGCTGCAAGGGTCTGGTCGCGGCCTGGCTGCCGCTCCTGATAAAATTACAGCTGACTCCCTGAACTTACATTACGGATCTATATCCGATGATCAACATTACGTCCGACCCTGGCCTAAGGCTACAGCCATCGGAAGTTACGACCTGTTCATCGACGAATACTCTGTCTTCCGCATGCTGGAGGCTGCCAGAAGGACCTCAGCTGGACGTGACGGAGTGCCACCTTGGCTATTAAGCAGAACCGCTGCGGCTATGGTGCAGCCCATCGCGGCTCACTTCAACCTTTCAATTGGAGCAGCTTATATTCCTTCGCAGTCGAAGATAAGTTGCATCACTCCTGTCCCAAAGGTTTCCCGCCCGAAGACGGAGGCAGATTTCAGACCAATATCAATCACTTCAGTCCTCTGTCGGATACTTGAGAATCTTATCTTATATCTTATCTTATATGATTATTTATAAAGCGCCTCTCACAGCATAGACTATTCAGAGGCGCTCCCAGCGTGTCAGCCCCGAGGGAAAAGAAAGGTCTTTAGGCAGCGGAGAGAAGAAGGCGAGATCCCAAGCAATATCTTGCTACGGAGAGAGGGGGGCAGGTCATTCCAAAGGGAAGGGCCAAGGATGGCAAAAGCACGATGCTGAGCCATCGAAGTCCTTGCGCGAGGGACAAGCAGATCAAAGCGGTCAGCAGACCGAAGAGGGCGGGAAGACAGAGCAGATAGAGGTTTGCGCATTAGGTCACAGAGGTATTTAGGAGCTATTCCCAGTTGAGTCCTAGAGACCAGGAGAAGAACCTTGTATTGGATGCGGGAAGCAACAGGAAGCCAGTGAAGTACATCAGTCATAAAGGTAGTTATGTGAGAGAAGCGAGGAAAACGGGCAATGAGCCTGGCAGCCACATTCAGAACAGACTGCAGAGATGAAAGGCGCGCTTTAGGGAGCCCAGCAAACAATGAATTGCAATAGTCAATGCGGCAGCAAATGAAGGCATGGACCATAGTAGTGAACACTGAAGGAGAAACTGATCTTCTTACAGCCCTCACACGCCTCAGATGATAGAAACGGGAACGTGTCAGGTGGGAGAGGTGTTCAGAAAACGAGAGGGTACTATCAAGGGTGACACCCAAATCCCGAACACTGGATGAAAATGAAAAAGCAGGGTATATTGACGACAGAAGTGGGATATCAAGTTTAGAAAGTTGCTGTTTAGTGCCAAACCAGATCAGTTGGGTCTTAGAAGAGTTAAGGTTAAGTCGATTTGATGACATCCAAGAGTGGAGATCATGTGACACGGAATGAATGGATCCAACAAGGGAGATCTGCTGAGAGGATGGGCCTTGGACAAAGATCTGAACGTCATCTGCATAAAGGTGACCAGAGGTAAAGTGTTTAGTAAATATAGAAGGTATGTCAGCTGTGTAGAGTAAGTACAGAATGGGGCCAAGGACAGAACCCTGTGGGACACCATACTCAACTCTAACCCAGGCAGTTCTGGAGTCACCAAGGACAATCCTCTGAGTACGGTCAGAGAGGTAAGATTTGAACCAAAGAAGAGGGAGACCACTGAGACCACAAGATAGTTCAAGACGTCGAAGTAGGATTTCATGGTCAACCATGTCGAAGGCCGAGGAAACATCAAAGAGCGCTAGAAGAGTCAAATGAGACCTGTCAATGGCAGTATAAATGTCCGAGAGAAGGGACAGGAGGGCAGTTTCCGTAGAATGGTGACCTCTAAACCCTGATTGACTAGAAGGGAGGAGTCCAGACTGTTCAAGATAGGGCAGAAGTTGAAGCGAGACAAGTCTCTCAAGAGTTTTAGAGAGAAAAGAAAGGTTACAAATAGGACGATAGTTAGAACATACTTGTGAGTCAAGATTAGGTTTTTTAAGGGTAGGGAAGACAATAGCTTGCTTCTGAGATGGAGGGAGATGGCCCTCTGCTAGAGACCTATTGAACAAATATATCAAAAATGGGACAACATCATCCAAAACATTAGTAAGAATAAACGGAGGAAGCGGGTCCAGTTCACAAGATTTCTGGTTTGAAGAGCTGAGAACACGTCGAAGATCAGCCTCAAGGATGGGACGAAAGTCACCAAACTTGAAGTCCGTGCGTGTGAATTCAGGTGGAGGCGAGTCGGCGGTTGAAGCACGTAAGCCCGCAATCTTTTCTGTCATCATTCTGAGGAAATCATTGGCCGAAAACGCAGGAGAGGAAGACGAACGGGAGGCTCGGCCCAGGAGTCCCGAGATGGAAGACCAGATCGTGGTGCACAAATATTTCTATCCGGTGTTGATGGACGAACAAAACAACCACGACTTTGAAGATCAATATGCATTTCGGCCCACTGGGTCTACTACTGCCGCACTTAGTTCATTAACGCATCAACTCACTGAAATGCTGACGTCCAGTGCCGATGTACACCTGATAGCGCTGGATTTTTCAAAAGCATTTGATACGGTGAGGCATGACTATCTGGCTGAACAGATGGCGGACTTACCCATTCCCAACGCTGCTTACAATTGGATCATTGCGGCCCTCCACCAACGACAACATTGCACCAAGTTTAAAGGAATTATCTCTGCGGCGATTGAAATCAACTGCAGTATTGTCCAGGGATCAGGAACTGGTCCGATACTATTCTTAACAGCAATATCCAAACTTAAACCTAAACATCCAACTAACCGGAGATTCAAGTACACGGACGATACCTATCTCCTGGTTCCTGCTGCTAACAGCAACCTGATAAACTCGGAAATCAGGCACATCGAAATCTGGGCTGCGAGATGTAATCTAAAGCTTAACCAAGCAAAGACCCAGGAAATGGTTGTCCGTAAGCCGAGAACAAAACTGAATGAAAACCAGCCGATAGAGATCGCTGGTCTTACCAGGGTCAGATGTATGAAGATCTTGGGTGTCACGCTCTCTGATGACTTCTGCTTTGATGTGCATGTTGACAATCTATGCACTGGTGCAAGAGATTCAACGTATGCATTACGCATCCTGACTACTCATGGACTACTTGGCCCCTCAATGTACGAGGTGGTGACAGCTACCACAGTAGCGAGGATGACGTATGCTGCATCCTCTTTGTGGGGCTATGTGGGGCAGAGGGGACGTGAGAGACTGCAGGCAATATTTAGGAGACTAATTAAAGCTGGTTAAGTGGTTATCTTCCTGTGGACTACCCTAGATTCGAACAATTGATCCGAACTGCTGATTCCAAACTTTTCAAGGCCGTCCTTACATGTCCTACACATGTGCTCCATGCGCTATTACCCCCTGTTAAGCATACTGGTTATACTTTGCGACCGGTGTTCATAATCGGGTTCTCCCGACTGCTGACAAAGGCTCACAAATCTTTCACAGTTAGGATGATTTTCACCGGAATATAGGCCTTAGTACTTTAACCTGGACGTGAAATACAAGTGTAAACCAAAATGCGGTTAGCAGTTAGATAAATAAAGGATATACTTACTTACTTTACATTCTCTTTAAAATAAAAGGAAATGTGGATTATTCAACAATTATCTTGGTAACATAACAATGTTTTAAATGCTGTAGGGCTTTTGTTTCACTCAAGTCTATACTTCAATTGCTTCACGTGACAAAGATAACGTCTTTACAAAAGAGACTGCATCATGTTTATTTTTTTTATATTTTGGATATTTCTATAGCGCCTCTCGAAGTCAACTACTACTCAGAGGCGCAGTCATGAGACATTTGTTTTATAGTTCACCTAGAGAGGCAGGAACTTAACCATGACAAAGGTAAACCCTGGACACCAAACGATCTTCCAAGATGCACCAGAATGCTATGGTCAACAGTGTTGACGGCTGCACTTGCATCAAAGAGGGCTAGGAGTGTTACTTGCCCCGGTCAACAGCTGCAAAGATGTCTATAAGAATACACATTAGAACAGAATACCGTTTTTAATCAAATGAACCCAAGACTTGGATGCATATATTGAACGAAAACCCCACATTCGATCAACAGTGAAAATGACAGTTTCTGGCTCTTCCAGAGAGTGACAATTGGTCTCTTCTCTTGGCTGAGGTCACATATGTTTAAGTTTGTGTTTTAGAACAAAAGACATATTAATTACGAATAAGCAAACAATTATCGGGATCAACTTACTGGATCTTCTCCTTCAACAGCTGAAAAATAATCATATACAATGGATTTTTTAAAGAATATACAAACAAATTTCAAGCTTATGTAATTATACATGCCAGAAAAGAACTGTCAGATACAAATGCTTTTCAAGAACAACCTGCAAAGTGTTAGTCATATATAAGTACAACTAATTTATTTAATCATATATTGAACCTCATGACAATATTTTTAACAAAGAAGTTTTGGTTACAGCCACTAAGAGCTCTCCAAGAACACATGATGAACTATTACATTCTTCTAGTACAGCTCTATGATTAGGGTTCAACATAGGGTAAGTGACAGAATTAATGACTTAGTTCTGATTAAAAGGCATTACATAAATTGTGCTACAACAGTATTAGGCTGCAGTGCACCACCATCTTGTTTGTCAATACTGTCAGAAAGCCAGCGGTTTTGACAGGCCCTAACATACATACATAGATAGACAGACAAACAGACAGATACACAGACAGATACACAGTCAGAAAGAAATCAGATAGATGTTCACTATCATACATATATGATAGTAGACGCGCATATACAAGTACTGAATCGATACTGTTTATTAATACTGTTATTGTGCCCTTCATTAATACTAGAAGACTCAGAAACTACTATGTATCAGAACACTTTTCAGCCAAATTAGAGGCTTCTTCTCATCGAACCCTATGGTCTCTGAATCAGCTTGATCTGTTTGTTTCCCGGATGAGGTGTGCCCTGGCTCAGTCTTGCTCTTTCGCCATCGTTGGCCCATCCTTATGGAACTCCCTTCCCTTGGTACTGCGTATGAACCTACTTACTAGGTTCTCTCTCTCTGTTGTTCATCGTTTCAAGTCTTTTCTGCTTCCACGAGGCTCACACGCTGAGTAGTTCACACTGTGAGAGGTGCTTTATAAATTCCCAGATACCATACCATACCATTTGCACATGCCAAATATTTTCATAATAATAATCAGCTAAAATTATTATTAGGTATCTAAACAACTCTGCTACCAAAAGTCGTCTAGCAAACACTCCGATGGTTGGACATGTGCGAAAAGAATGCCTGCCAATCAAATTCCACACAATATACTACATGCAAGATTCAAAGGAAAGCAAAACAAAGGCAGACCAAAACTGCACTGGAGCGCCTCTGAATAGTTTGCGAGAGGTGCTTTATAAATTTCTAGACACAATACAATACAATAAATACGGACATAACAACACAAAAGAGAAACAGAACACAGCTTACATAATGCAGTATTAAAAGGTTAAATTCCATAGCCCCTTCATTTAAATGAGTAATATAGAGATCATAGAAAGCAGAAATAATGCTGTTGGAGGATTAAAGTGGTTGAAAATGAGCCATTTGTAACTCACGCTGTGGAGGATTAAAGAAGTTGAAAAATGAGTCGTTTTGAACAGTCTTCGTTATTGTCCGTTTGGTTCCTCTTCCTTTGTGTTTCTGAACTTTCTTTATCAGCTTTATTGTCACGTTCTTTCCCTTCTGCCAATCAATCGTCGTTCTATTTTAAAATATATTTTACATTTAGACTCCCAGATGTCTTCTTTTAATGTTACCTTTGCACTGCTTTAACAGCGACCAAAGCCTCGTATACGACAATTTCCAGACAATTTAAGCTAATCCAAAACATTTTAAAGGCAAATCCACTGGCAGAATTTAGAAACAACAACACCTAGCCCAACTTCCCTGTTTAGCACTGCCACTGCAAGCTGATAAAAACAAGCCAACCATTTGTTAACAGACATACACCTCAGAACTGTTGAAAGGAACCTAAACGGTGCTACACAAATGTTCAAATACGTATTAGTGGATTTTATTTAGCAGTGAGCAGCGTGAAAGCCTCTTAAAATACAAATACTCCGAATTGCTTAATTTCCCATTTCTATAATACATTAACCTACCCAGTATATTAAGAAATCTGCAATTGGTTTCCTAGGCCAAATTATCAGAATTCATAAGAATTCATCAGAATTCTCTAGGCTAGAAGCTTAGCATGTCTGGTCATCTTCATCATAATCACCATCGTAATCAGTGTTTCTGAAAATACTGGCATAACAGCAAGTACTTATCAATCAGCTGAAGGATGTACCACTGCATGCAACAGCAGACCTACATTGCATCAGTAATGTCCCTCTGAAACTAACCTTGCCAGTAATAAGTAACAAACATTTCTATAGCTCCTATCAACACTTCAAAAGTAATAAAGTCTATATCAGGGTACATTAATTAAACACAGCAAGTTTTATCTGTACAGACAATGATGCTTGAATAGCAGAAAGTTATCACTGCACAAATGTAAACTTTTGACACTGTGAATCACTGGAAAAGATAAATTTCAATTGGGAATCGCCTTGAAATTACTAAGGAGATCTCTTAGCACGTGAAGCAGGAAGTCTTTCTATTTCTCTAAAATACTAAATAGCTAAATTGGCCTCAGCTTATGATTTTAAAGTTGCTTGATTTAACTGACAAATCAGTAGATAGGGTGAGAAATAAGCCGATACAATAGGAATCTAAAGCCTAAATAGATTTTTAACTCTAAGACAGCTTGAGAAAGACTATTTTACCTAGGTAGAATCAATAGGCTAATCTAGTGAGAAGTGATAGGCTGATCGAGTACTATGCTGGTGAGGCTCTTTGTTTGAGAAGTGAGATTCACCTTAATACATCTAGTAAGTTTAGACAAGTCGGTCAAAGTTTAGGTTGGTGTAGAACACTTTTTACTTTTGTCACTAATTTAAACTGTCCTATCAATTATTAAATCATGAGGACTGGTAAAGACAACTTGCTGGATGTTGTTTCTGTAGATCCTGTTTAAATACAAGACATTCTATGCAGGCTACCTCAAGTACTGCAGGAGATTGTAGAAAGTCGCAGTACTTAGAAAGGAAATTGATTCAGAGCCCTCATCTAAAGTTTGAATCCCGGTGCGAGATGAAATACTTTACCCAATATAGTGCCCCATTTAGAAGAAGTAGCAAAGGACGTAAACCAGAAGTTGTGGACCAACAACGAATCCTGATGTGTTAAGGATAGCTGCCACTTCCCATCCGTTGGTCATGGATGCCACTTATGCCATCTTGGGTGCCTCAGTTTCAATGTCTAGTTCAGGACAGTCAGATGAGATGGTGTTACCTCCTGTGTCAAGACGCAGTAAGCACCTCGGTGTCAAACTACAACTTCATGATGGAGCTCAGGGGACACAAGTTCGAACTCCTGCGTTCTGAAGGGAGGGCCTCTTCCTACACCAGGGTCCAATAGCTATATTTTCATCATGTACAAATGATAGCCCGAATTCATCAAAGCTATTTCACTTATTTGATTCGCTTATTTTTTCTAACAAATCTATCTGTTAACAGAGAACTTAGACTTACTAGTTTCAGGTTAACAAGTAAGACAATATTATATTATTTTGTTCACATTAAAAAGTTATCTCCACTCAAAACTTATTGTAAATTTCGTGGTCACCTCACATGGAAAACCCTGTTATGCAAAGTTTACAAACTTGCTACACGTATTGGTATATTGAACCACATTCAATATTCACGGCCCCAGTTAATACTGTTCAATCTTTATTATTCACTTATCTACCCATGCCTGTCCTATTCCAACCTCATTTGGGCTGCTAATAATCCTTCTCGATTAGCATTGAGAATTGCAGCTAAACAGTGTTGACACCAATTACACTTTCTCAAAACTGAAAATTCAAAAATAGAAACTAAATAGTTGCTTAATTTATCATGAAATGAAAAATACAGACCCAAACAATGGTGCCTAATTCACAACTAATTTAGTTGACAAAAATTTTAGAGTTACTTGTCTGTGGTGTATTGCGGATACAAAACGACAATATCGGATCAAACTGTCCGCAGCACACAGTCATCAACATGATATACAGTTTAACTGCAGAGTTAACAGAAATGACACGGATTTACATTTCTTTACCCAGTGCATCGAATGATCTCCGGACCTTCATAGTCAAGAGGGTTTGACTCATCCACCTTAAATCTGTAGTAGTACTCCTTTGAAAGGACTGAATTTGTGAAATACTCATTTGGCTTAAACACAAAGTCCAGTTTGAAACCCTAGAGCAAAAACAAAAAGGCAACACCATATCAGTAAGTTTGCCTATATAAAAACAAGATTACACTGGCATAGAAACATTCTCTTTTCAAACATTCCTTTTTAATTTACCACATTCGTCATAGTCCCAATAACTCTTCCACAGTGAGAGCCTGATCTTTTTAACCACACAAGAAAAACAAACCTTTCTGGCCTATAATTAGTTATATTTATAGTTCAGAAGAAGAAACATTGTAGATGTCAAAAAATTCCTTGCATGGATTTTTCAAATGGTTTAGCACAGTCAGAAACATGACACTGCCGATGTTTTGGTGAACATTTACATCCAGTCATTTAAATTTAAACAGTCATGTCCCTTGGTCACTTGACACTTCCCTGTAATCAAATCTGTGTTTATTCATCAACTAAGTCCAAAAGAAAAATTATATCACTCAGCAAATATTTTAAAGGGTCAACAAACACGTGGAGGTTATGGGATTCTAATACAGGGAAGTAATGAACTTCATGAAGCTTGATCCATGTCACCATGTATAGAGAAACATAAGCTCACTTTGACCCCTTCTCTGTAATCAAATGTTTTTACTCATCATCCAAGTCCAAAAACTAAAACCATATCAAGCAGCCAATGTTGCAAGGTATCAAAATACAAATATCGAATCAACTATGTTTGATGATGCAGAAATTTAGGATTTGAAGTCAGCAGCGGCAACAAACTAAAGGCCAAAGTCATCATTTGAAAAGAATGTAAACTCATTTTTGGACTAAATTCATTGCTTTTTTTTAGCTCTTAACCTGTTGCTACAAGTTTGCAATGTGACTGACTACATTTAGCAGTTTTTATTACACTTTGTTCTATAACATCCCAATCTTCTTCTTCTTTAAGTTCTCTGCCCTTCGGCAGGTTTCCACTTCCAATGATGCCATTCCTCTCTTCGCTGTGCTCTTCTCTTCAGTCCGCTGTATCCTTCGGTCATCATCCATCCCAGCATCATCTGTCGCGGTCTTCCTCTCCCTCTCTTTCCCTCCAATCTCCCCTCTATGATTTCTCTCAAGAGGAAGTATACACGCAGGTACTACAACAACGTCTGAGGAATATGTCGAGAAGGAGGTGGCTGAAGAACAAGCGGGATTCAGAGCAGGAAGAGGTACAATTGATCAACTATTCGTTGTTCGACAGCTATCAGAGAAGCATTTCGAAAGAAATCTTACTTTTACAACATCATAGATTTTAAACAGGCACTCGATAACGTATGGCAACAGATTAAGGAACTATGGAATTCCAGAGGAGTTGGTGATGCTACTAGAAGATCTATATAGCAGTCAGTGAGTGCAGTCAAAGTGGATGGAGAACTAAAGGAATGGTTTTAGATCACAGTACTAGGCATAAGACAAGGACCTGTTTAACTTGCTTCTGGAGCTGTGCACCGAAATCTGTCAAAGCTGGAGTGTGGTAGATGATATTGACTTGGTTGCAGAGTCACCGTACCAACTGCAGGAACTGACAGACAGGCTACATGACAGTAGAGAAGGTCTGGACTGAGCATAAATGGGCGAAAAACTAAGAGAATGATTATCGGAAAACAACATAAAGAGCTGAAGGTGAAACTGGATGGAGAGAGCAAGTCACAGAGTTAGTGTACCTCGGAGGATTAAAAACAGATGATGGCCAATGTACAAAGGACATAAAACGTAGGAATGGCCTGGCATCAAAGATGTTTGGCATATTGACTAGGAAGTGGAAGATGAGCAGTACATCAACATTACAAGAACAAAAATAAACTGTATAGGGCATTTGTCACTTCGTATGTATCTGAGTGCTTGTGCTTAAGGAAGGAGGAAGGAAGGAGGATTCTAGTGGCAGAAATGGACTGGCTAAAAAGAATATCGGGAGGACCAGACGAGACAGAATTCGTAATGAGTTAATCGGGAAGGAGTTTGGACACTCACAAACAAGATCAGGAAAAGAAGACTCGTATGGTTTGGGCATGTAAGAAAATGGATGACAAGAGATTACCAACAAGGGCATTATATTGCCACGTGGAGGGAACAAAGAGTTGAGGAAGACAAACAAAGACATGGATGGAAAACGACGTGATACAAGATCTTAAAGAACAAGACATGTAAATGAGAATGACCCTTCTCTGTAGTATCCATACTACAGAGACAGAAGAAATGGTGCCCTCTTGTACAAACCTTACTGTCGGCACACATCTGACGGAAGAGAGAAGTTTCATCAAGTTAGCCTTTGTAATGCTGATTAGAAGTGATGAGTAATGCATAAAATTTGCTAATTTAGAAATATTTCCAAATTTAATTGAATAGAAACTTTATAATTTATAAATTTATTTGTTTTAAACATTTAATATACATTAGGGTGGTAGTGAAAAAAGTTTTTTTTAGATAATGCCTGGGACACCCCCTAGTTCTGTTCGTATTGGTAGTAGAAACTCATGTGCAAAATCTTTTTAAAATATTCCATTATTTAGGCGTGCCACATGACAACTTAAGTTTTGCATATGACACCATGCATCATTGAAGCCGTAAAAATGAAATTTCTTATTTTTCTGAAGCTGGATGAAAGTTCATCACTTCAAGAACCTATTATTTGATTACTTCAATTATGTGATGAGTGTGATGCACCATAGATAGTTGGATACCTTATTCTCTGATGATTATAAATAAATGATTAAATAATAAATATATAAATAGAACCAACTGGAGCTGAGGAGTAAATAAATATTTGCAATTTTTTAAACAATTTTCTTAACTTTTGTAGTCTGTACATTTAAGGCTTTTCTAAAGTTTAATTATTTATTTACTTACTTACACTATCCCACATTATTCATTATCCATTTCAAATTAATCACATTTTAAAAGTTGTCCTTGGAGATGTTTTCAACGCTCTGGCTGGACGGTTCCTGGACCTGAAATACCTATCCTTAAACGATTTCAGAATGCATTGCGTTTGATCGTCCACGACATGATTGCTGATGGTTTGTTAGATTATGAAATTGCAGTTTAACAATAACAACGAAATGATGCAAGACGCTGTTGAATTTGAAGTGGAATGTTTGCAGAAAGACAATCAGCCTCGTGATGATTATCTAGAGCTCTTGGAACTTGCACTGATCTACATGGGTCATGTCCCACCTCGAGGGTTGCATTTTACAGCCTCTGGTGTCATGCACAGGGCCAGATGGATGGCCAAGGCCATCTGTTCTCACAAAGTATTCCTTTTACGATCTCAATTGCGAATTACCTTCTGGAAAATAAATTTACTACGTTCCTTGAACCTGTTCATCTGCTTTGTTTATCTCAGATCCTGGTTCACAGCTTCACACTCTACTCTAAAGGCACTTTCCGTCATGCTTGGTACCTCACTGAGGATTTGGTCGATTTCTGCTTTTTCGATGACTGGATTGATGCTGCTACCAAGGCCTTGTTGGTGCAGACAATGGGAACCAAAGTTGGTGTTGGCATTCCATCCAAATGTCCACAAATTACTGTACACACAGCTTCATGTAGTCGGGAGCACCTCTGAATAGTACTCCTGGAAGAGGCGCTATATAAATGCCCGTTATGAATGAATGAATGAATGTATTCTTGAGATTTTGTGACTTCAAACATGATGAATACTGTGCATCCCCATTGATTGGCTGGAGAAAGATCCAACTTCGTGGAAACAGGACAGCATCTTGTAGCGGCATGGTCACGTTACGGCGCTGTAGATATCGTCCGTGTTATTATTAATATATTATTATTATTATTATCATTATTATTATTATTATTATTATTATTATTATTATTATTATTATTATTATTATTTATTTGGAGTGTCATCAGAAAAATTGAGTGTGGTGACTGATAGGGCAGAAAGGGGATTGGCACTGATCCAAGAATACAATCAAATAGGATGAAGGTCAAAAGCAGGCCTTGCTCAATGCGGTGTCCGAACATTGGAAAAAGTATCCGGACCCCAAGAAGTTAACGGTCACAAAAATGGACTAATAAATATTTTATTCTTCAATCAAACTGACAGAGTTAAATTATGCTCACAAGTACTCTTTAAGTATTCTACTCTAGGCCTAGCAATTTAAAATTTACCTTCGGTTTCACAAAATACAAAAGAATATTGATAATATTATCACAATTGTGCTTATATTCCTTGTCTAAATTTTGGAAAACTTGTCATCTCATGTGGCACCCCTAAATGATGGAATATTTTTATAATATTTTGCACACTAGCTTAGTATATCAAAAGGAACATAACTAGGGCGTGTCCCATCTATTTCCAAAAAATAACGTTTTTGAGCACCACTCTAATATACATTTGTCACTCTGGTACTGATCTGAGTGTTCGCATTTGTGAAATTTGAAGCATTAGGCACTAGACTCTACTTTATGCCTTGGTTGTCTGGTAAATGTCCTGGTTCATCTCAACTGTTGTTACTCGTCACTTCTAATCAGCATTACAAAGGCTAACTAGATGAAACTTCAGGGTTAAAACACTTTGGCCAGAACCATCACTAAAACTCCAAAGTATCAACATATACCTAAAATCGTTGCAGTGGATGTCCATAGAAAAGACAATAATTTTTAAAACCGCATTTTAGCTAGCTTCACTATCTCCATCTCATGCCCTCTCCCAAGAGCTGTAACTACTTGACCAGGTCCTATGGCTGTCACCCTCCCATCATCGAGTACAAGAATGCCTCTTGGTAAAAATGCAATTTCCGTTCTTAGCCCTGGACTCACTCTCTCTGGCAAATAATCGCTCTCCAGAGTCTGTATTAACCTTCACAGCTGCATTAAAAACCATTCTTGATCTGGACTTATTTCCTCTGTAGGCTGTTTTTGTATCTTCAGCAATCAATCAATCAATTTTCGTTTAATCAAAGTATCAAGCTGACATCAATGCAACTTGTTACACAGAAACAATTAGTAGGAGGAAATAACTAGAAGAGTTAGACTATTGGTGTATGTATATTTAAAATAAGGTTTGATACTTTTTACTAATTATGGAGAGTCTATAGTTTATTGAGAGGTTATTCGGTCAATATAAATTTTTAAATAGTACTCGAGGGATAAAATTTCGATCATCTTTTTCAGGGAGTAAGAAACCATGAGGTCTTGAGCTAAGTTCGTACCGGCCTGAACCACGACGCGGAGGGAAAAGTTTATGTAGAACATGGCTTTCATTAGTTTTTACAAATGCAAATAGGCATTTGTCTGCCTTCTCAGCCAAATCAGCATCAGAATTTCCGACGTCACCTCATCACTAAAATTTGCCAATCGCTCCATAGCCATAGCTGTCCCACCCCTCTGGAACAAACTCCCACCAGTACTGAGAGAAATCTCAGATCCATCCTACGAACG
Source organism: Allolobophora icterica (assembly GCA_963556255.1). Taxonomy (NCBI): domain Eukaryota; kingdom Metazoa; phylum Annelida; class Clitellata; order Crassiclitellata; family Lumbricidae; genus Allolobophora; species Allolobophora icterica. The sequence continues at coordinate 28,408,532 of OY744610.1, read as the reverse complement.
CTCCAAAACTTCACCACTTGCTATATCTCCACAGGTCTTTCACTCAATAATAATAATAATAATAATAATAATAATAATAATAATAATAATAATAATAATAATAATAATAATACAATAATAATAATAATAATAATAATAATAATAATAATAATAATAATAATAATAATAATAATCATGTTCTTTAATTAAGCGCCTGCAATGATTGGACTGGAAAAGATATGGAAGGACAAGCATGTGAGCATAGATACAAAAAAAGGCTCGTGAGAGCCCTAATCTTTCCAACGGTTCTGTATGGTTGTGAGTTGTGGACAATGACAAAGAACATGGAGAAAAAGGTCAACGCATGTGAAATGTGGATATGGAGAAAGATGTTGAGAATATCATGGACAGAGAAAAGGATGAACGAATCAATACGAGTGGAGATTGGTGTCGAGAATGAAGAGTCATTAAAACAAAAGGCGACAAGATCGAAGCTAGGATTCTTTGGTCATGTTATGCGATCTGATGGGCTAGAAAAGGAAATGATGTTGGCTTGTGGTGAGGGAAAAAAAAGACGGGGTCGACCAAGGAAGAAATGGATGGATGAGATTCACGATGTAACTGGCATGAATCTGGAAGAACTAAGGGACCTGACTTCGAATATAGGAAGCAATGGAGAATGTTTATCATGACGATCACTAGAGCTCCAGGAGTTGACAGCACAAGGTGACAAGGTGATTATTGTATGTAAAACAAAACTGTTACAATTGTGATCAAAACCCAAAAGTCATTCAGTGTAGGGACATTGCAGCCGGACTCGTACGGTCGTGGCATCAGGTGGTCGCGAATTCATACGGTGGTCACGACTTTGAATGCTTTTGGACGTCCTACACTTTATTTCTGGCTAAGGGCCTGACATCACTGGATGTCTCTTTATGTGAAACAAATTGAAGATATGGTCCTTCAAGATCTCTTCAACCTAGCATTCCTATTTCCTTAGAAGACATTCTACATTCTACAAGTGCCCCAAATGCGTGACCTAGGTGTAACTCCTGATTCAAAGTTGTAACTCAAATCTCACATTGTCAACATAGCAACCTACCTATTCACCAATCTCATGATGCTGCCCTGCTCGTTTCCATTCGTTCACTTTCTCACACATTGACTATTGCAATTCAATACTCTAATAGGCTTTGTTACTCCTTATATAGCCAGCTAAGCCAAGCAAGCTCTGAAACTGGCATTAACAGCAGTCCTTTATCAAAGTGCTTTTATACAGTGGATTTTGCTGTGGTCGGCCCATGCTCCTGAAACAAGCTGTCTCACAACCTCCGAGATGAGCTTCTCAGCCTCTTTCTACCTCTTTTCCACAAACGCAATTAGGTCAGCTGTGTAAGGAATGCAAACAATTGGTCACATCTCAGTGAGACATGAAGAAGACTGGGTACCCAACCCCACTAGTTCGTATCCACAACCACCATAATTGTCTACTCAACCAAAAATGATCAGAACCATTCCAGTCAAAGATTAGTAAATCCACAAGTGTTGAGGCAGATGAGCAGCACATCACGGTCGACCACGTGCAATGCTGCGCTGACATGAACACCAAACCAAACACCAAATAATGCTCAAGTCCAGCGGCCAAGATGGCCATTGCTTATCTTCTAGTTCATTTATCAAGTAGAATTCACACTAGCAACGATGCCATAGGTGCCAAGTTTTCTGGATATTCACATGTCATTTAAAAGAATTTCACAGCAGAATTAATTAGGAATTCATTCAGACAGAACTAAATATTTGTTAAAAAAAGTGTCAATTACTTACTGTTTCCAAGTTCATTATCAGTTTAATGTCCTGCAAATGCATAAGTATTGGTTCATCGTGTTCCTAAAGAATAAAATAGGCAATGTACAGCACAAGAATAATACTGCACCCTGTTTAGTTGCTCTTTTGAGCACATCTGATTGTATTGTATTGTATTTGGATATTTAAAAAGCGCTTCTAGCGGGAGGGCCATTCAGAAGCGCTCCCAGTGCGAGAGACCCCGAGAGAAAAAGCAAGTTTTAAGAAAGGTAAAGGAGGAAGAGACGTTACCTGAGAGAATAGAACAGAGGTGGGCAAACTACGGCCCGCGGGCCGGATCCGGCCCGCCAACACTTTTTATCCGGCCCCCGCAATTCTTCATAAAATTTTAAAAAATTCAGACCGCTAGAAGTTTTCTTCGTTTTACTCACGCAGCACTGGTCTCTTACTTACAATTCTGGTCTCGTCTTTATAAAAACTGTGTATTAACTCTACCGTTCTGGCCCACTTCCCCACAGAGGTTTTGCACATCAATCAATCAATCAATCAATCAACCAAACATTTATATAGCGCGCTCTTCAAGGCAACTATTCAGAGGCGCTCCCAGCCCAACCTCGACGAAAGAGAACAGCCTTAAGAGCAGAGATGAAAGAGATGGACGAGTCTCGAGGGAGAGACCGCAGTCCAACAGGAAGGCCGTTCCAGATAGTGGGACCGACAACGGCGAATGCTCGCTGTTGCATGGTTGTAGTGCGAGCGAAAGGAACATGTAAGTCACCGCGGGCGGTGGAACGGAGTGAGCGGCGACCAAGAGGTGTGGACGCTGGAAAGCAGAGCTCACGTAGATAGAAAGGAGTGCGGCCAAGCTGACACTGCCAGACAATAGAAGCAACCCGGTATATAATGCGTTGCGAAAGAGGAAGCCAGTGGAGGACGTCACACATGTAGTCAGACACGTGACCAAACTTAGGGATGCGTCCAACGAGGCGCGCAGCAGAGCGTAGAACGCGTTCCAGGCAATGCAGTCGAGTGTGAGGGAGACCAATATAGAGAGAACAGCAGTAATCAAGTCGACAGGTAATGAAAGCATGAACGAGGGTAGCTGCATGCTTGGGAGAGAGAGAGCGGGAGACCACACGGAGCTGACGTAACTGGAAATAACAACCATGGCTCAGCTGCGAAATATGCTGGGAGAGGGTGAGTTCAGAGTCCAGGGTGACACCAAGGTCGCGGACAGAAGTGGAGAAGACGATATTAGGGAATTCAGTGGCAAGGCTAGCAAGATCAATCTTACCAAGTTGCCTGCGAGTCACCTTGTCACCTTGTGCTGTCGATTCGTTGAATCCTAGCGACTGTCATGGTCAACCTTCTCCATGTGCTCCGATTTCTCGTTGCCTCTCTCAGCTCCGAGATGTTCATCTTCAATGCCTCCTGTATCTCGTCCATCCATCTCCTCCTTGGTCGTCCTCTCCTCCTTCTGCCCTCCCCACACGCCAACATCATCTCCTTTTCCAGCCCATCTGCACGCATCACGTGTCCAAAGTATGACATCTTCTGCCTGGACGCTCTCTGCCCCAACGTCAAACTCCCTCTCCAGTGTCCTATTTCTTCCAGGATATCCTCGTTAGTTCTCTTCTCAGTCCAAGAAACCCTCAACATTTTCCTCCAGATCCACATTTCACATGCCTCAATTTTCTTCTCCAATGCCTTGGTTTTTGTCCATGTTTCGCATCCGTAAAGCACCACTGGTAAGATCATTGCTTTAACAATTCTTGTCTTCGTTCCCAAACTCACTGATTTGTCCTTCCATATTTTTTCCAGTCCCTGCGTTGCCGTCTTCCCCAATGTAATTCTCCGTCGTATTTCTCGTTCGCATCCACCTTCACTCTCCATCATGGCCCCCAAGAAACAGAAGCTTGATACCACCTCTATCTCCTCTCCATCTACCTCAAAATAACTCCATTTCTCAGTGGTCATTATCTTCGTCTTTTTTATATTAAAGTACATTCCTGCTTTCTCGCTAGCACATTTTAGCCTTCTGATGTTATCCTTCAGTTTCTCCTTTTTTTCCGCCAGCAGTGTTGTGTCGTCCGCATACCTTAAATTGTTCACTATCCTTCCAGCTATCCTCACACCCTCCGCCTCATCATCAAAACCTGCCTCCCTCATTATCCTTTCTGCATATAGAATGAATAGGTATGGTGATAGTATACATCCCTGTCTGACCCCTTTCTTTATTCGAAAACTTGAAGTGTCGCCATGTTCTGTCCTGACCACCGCCACCTGATTGCCATACAGGTTCTTGAGGAGAGTTATCAGATGCATGGGTATGCCCATTTCACTCAGTGTTTTCCACAGCAGAGCATGATCAACGCAGTCGAATGCCTTGCTGTAATCTATAAAACAAAGATGTACCTCTTGTCCATATTCCCTCTGCCTTTCCATTATCCATCTTAGGTTTGCAATATGGTCTCTTGTGCCTCTCCCTTTTCTAAATCCTGCTTGATTTGCCGGCAGCTCTCTCTCTATCGTGCCTTCCATCCTTTTGTGGATAATCTTTAGGAGTATCTTGCTCGTATGAGATATTAGCGCAATGGTTCTGTAGTTCTCGCATTCCTTAGCATCTCCTTTTTTAAAGATGGGTATAAAGATCGATGTTTGCCAGTCCTTCGGCCACTCCTCAGTCTCCCAAATCAGATTACACAGAATTGTTATCTCTCTTATCACTCCATCTCCAGCTGCTTTGATCAGCTCAATAGGGATTTCGTCTGCTCCTGGGGTCTTGTTATCTCTGATATACATGCCTGCGAGTACCCAGCCATATATATTGGGTCTTGGAGGGGTTCAGACGGAGGCGGTTAGAAGACATCCAGGCTACCAATGAGTCAGTGGAAAGGCACATAAGGCGGACTGCAGTGGCGGCATCAGAGGCAGAGCAATGAGTGTAAGCCTGTACATCATCAGCATAAAGCTGGTTAGACAGAGAGCAGGAAGTTTAGAAGATGGCAAAGATCCGAGGTGAAAATAATATATAAGAGGGGACCCAAAACGGAACCCTGAGGAAGGCCGATCCGGACTGGGACCCAAGGGGACCTAGTGGAACCATAAATAACAGAAGATGAGCGGTTGTGTAAACAGGAGGCCAGCCATTCTAGGGGCTTTCCAGAAAGGCCAAAAGATGCGGATAGACGGAGGAGGAGGATGCCATGATCGACCGAGTCGAAGGCTGCTGTGACGTCAAAGAGTGCGAGCAGTGAGACTTGGGAGCGGTCAATGGCACCATAGAAGTCAGAAAGAAGCCGGAGGAGGAGGGTTTCAGTGGAGTGACCCTTACGGAAGCCAGATTGATGCACTGGAAGTAGGTTATTTCCATCAAGGTAAGCTAACAGTTGCTGAGCAATCAACTTCTCAATATTTTTAGAAATAAATGATACATTGGCTATTGGCCTAAAGTTAGCTGGATCTGACGAGTCGAGTCCAGCTCTCTTGAGGATCGGCGTGACAATCGATCTCTTCTGCGAGACCGGAAGATAGCGTCACGGAGCGAAGAATTGCACAGGAGGGTCAGGAAGGGAAGAAGCACGTCGATGTAGTCCTGAAGCAAGAAGGGAGGAAGGGGGTCAAGCTCACAGGATTTCGCAGCCGAGGCCAGGATGATGCCGCGGAGATCTAGGCAGGAGATCTCATGTAGAACTGAGAGTCGGCAGTCGGTCGGAGGAAACTCAGGCAGAGGAAAGCCAGCGGTGTCGTTACGAATGGATTGAACTTTGGCGGTATAGTGGTTCAGGAAGTCGGTTGCAGTGAAGGATGGATCACCGGCCGTCGGTGCCGATCGATGGCGCCCGAGTAGGTCGTTGAAAGTGGACCAGAGCCGCCTCGGGTCTCCTGCGTTAGATGATATCCGGCTCTCCCAGTGATCTTTTTCCTTCTCCCAATGGCGACGATGCATCCCTCTGACGAACTGGATCCATGCTATCTTGTCCGCCGGCGAGCACGTACGCTTATAGACGCGCTCGAGGCGACGCGCCTGGCGTCGGAGGGAATGACATTCCGCGTCAAACCAAGGAGAGAGAGTATGCCGACGTTGTCTGACCGGACGGGATGGAAGAAGACTGTATGCACATCATCTGTATGCAGAAGTGAATTCCGTTCAAGTAAAGCTAATGTTGCTTTCAAAGCAGATGAAAGAACAATACTTTGGACACTTACCTACCCTGCAGTTGCAAACTGTCACAGCAGAGTCTGCAGAAAAATATTGCCTTCAGTTGTCAAAATTAATTTGAAATAAGGGTTCTCCAGGCGATTTGCGGATTTTAAATCAATTAAGACTGAATTTGGTTTTTGCTTACTATACCGTTCACATTTGACATTGACAATTGGTTCTTTCAGGTGGATTTAATTGATTAATAGGTGACTTGTTCTCAAAGAGCAGCTCAAAGGATCAGACCTGATAACATTCTTTTCTTCTCACAAAGAAAAAATTCTCAAACCTATACACTTTTGCTTTAAAAATATTTGTGTTATTCGCATCCGCTTACATCTGTCAACAAAGATTTTAAGAAATGATGAAAAACAAATCCATGTACAGATCTCAGTTAACTGATTTAGACTTGAACTCAAACTGAGAATTGCAGCCAGTGCAATCACTCCAGATTATGGGAAAGTTGTTAATTCATGCTCACACATCTCACTAGTAACAGCCAAAGTATATTTAATATCAGTGCTTTTTTCTAGGAAAAAGGATTCCGGAACTGAACAATAGGTGCCGGAACTTAACAATTATAGAAGGACTCAAATCGAAGGCAAAGCCCTGGGAAAACGGGATTGGGGTTGGAAGGGGTCTCAATAAACACTGAAAACAGTCACAACACTTAAATTAAATTAAAATAACCAAATTATTTTTTATTATTAAATTAAATAAATTATTAGTCGTTACTAAAAGTTAAAGTTTGTTATCCGGCCCTCCAAATGTTTTTGGCGTTTAATGTGGCCCAATGTGCAAAAAGTTTGCCCACCCCTGGAATAGAAGAACGAACGAACGGAGGAAGCTCATTCCAAAGAGCTGATGCTGATGCTTGCTACACATGATTTTAAGAGTTCAGCAAAATTTCAAGTTCGGACCATCCATTTAGTATGTATGTAGAAATCCGGAAAAATTGGCCCCAAATTATAGGTTTTACCTTCCCCTCCCTCCCCCCTTTTCCTATACATACTTACATTATCAGTAGACCACCCACATACAAGCATATGCATCTGGGTCAATTAAATAAGTTATTTTTTTGTAATGTTGGGATAATGTTTAGATTTTAGAAAATTAAACCGTTTGGCATAATATACGGTAAGTTTTTTGCATCTCTGATGCAGGTTTTATAAATACATACTTAAATCTAGCACTCTACAGTATTGCACAGAAACAATATCTGTAAGCAACATGTAATTCAGTACTCTCTACCTTGGTCTCCCAGCGGCTCGGATTGGGTCCTTGGACCGGGTCCAGCGCGAAGCGGCACGCATTATTGGTTGCATCCCGAGATTTGGCCATGTCACCGAGTACATGCGGGATGTTTTGCATTGGCTTCCTATCCCGCAGCGTATTGCCTATCGGGTCTCTGCCCTAGTGTGGCGCTGCCTTGTGGGTGAGGTGCCTGTGTATTTGCAAGAGCATTGCCGCTCCACCCTGAACATCCAGCGCCGTGGTTCCGTGCGCTCTTCTAAGCAGGATGAGCTTCTAGTTCCCCGCTCACGGACTGCCCTTAGGCAGCGCCGTGATTTTTCCATCGCTGGCCCTGCAATCTGGAATGGGCTCCCTGTAGCGCTTCGCTTGGTCCCAAGCACCCTATCCGCCACATTTTATTCAAATCTCAAGACTACTCTTCAGCCGGGGTTGGGTCAGGAGTGCTTCTGAGTAGACAACCTTGAAGAGGTGCTATATAAATTCTCCATATGAATGAATGAATGAATTCACAGTATTTTGCTGGCAACTAATTCTGACAGATAGATAGAATATTTAAAATATTCTAGAACAGAGTTATAGAAACGCTAGGCTGTGGGGGGTCCATAGAGTAGTGGTAACATCACTGGCTTGAAGTGCAGTAGGTAGCGGGATCGCCTCCCATAACCCTCCCAAGGTCCACTCAGCCTATCAATTTGCGAGATGGCGCGTTTGTGAAAATGAGATGTAGGACGTGATGTAGGCAGCAGTCTTAAATTTTAATTTAAGACTGCTACCTTGCAAGGCTGCCGTATACAGTTAAATTCGTCTCCTGTAATAACTTGTGATCATCCGTTCATACTGATTTGTAATCATACTGCGTAATTGTCAGTTTGAAGATATTAAACAAAGATTATTATATATTATATGTAAATAATTAACTTCCAATATTTTAACATTTGAATCATCATTACGAGAATAGGTCTACTAGTCGGCGGTAATGGCGGTAGTGACTAGTAGACCTAGGCGGTAGTGACTAGTAGAAATATTCTCTTAAGGATGATTGAGCTTTTGAACTTTTTCACTTTGACATTCAACGCATGATCGACGTACGTGGATACTACGGGTACGGTACTCCCTGTTATGGTCGTGGTGGCAGGAGAAAAGTGCCTCTGATCACTACCCTTTCCAGACCTACCTCCCGCACTGATGGGTAGTGGGACACTCGTTAAAACGAGTGCCTTGATACAGCTCCCATTGCTAGTTCCAAGTAGGCTGTAGTGAGCCCACTTCTTCCTCCCCTGGGGTTGGGGATTCCAGATTTCGCCAAGCTTGCAACAAAATGTCATTCTCCAGACCAACAACAATTCACGTACACAGACGGCGGACGGCGGCATAGCCGTTTCCAGTCCACTCTCGGGTACCTGTCTCCTTGGGTGACACTCTCGCGCTTCCACCATCGGTAATGGTATGTGCCAGCCCTCTACCCTGGATTACATATGAGGTTACACGTACACGGCGTCGGTGGTTAGTAAGTGGTTGGCACTTTGGCACTCGGCCCAACCCAAGGTCACCTCAGCAATTCAAGGCTGTTGCCGGCACATTCTCCCTCTATCCCAAACGAGAACAACTTTGGGGTAATGAAACCAATTCGACACCAAGATGTCTGACTATCTCAGAGCGTCTGGTTACCCTACTCCCGACGTTTACCCACGTAAAAATGAAATGCAAATATAGAATGCAACAATACGTTCCCGTAATAATGTTAATTATTTTGACATAGAATTGAGTCTAGCATGAACGCATGAAAGCTGTGAAGAATTCTGTTAATTGCTCATCCTTTCATGAATTAATTTTTTTTTTTTAATTTAAGACTGCTGCCGTGGAAGCTATGGACCCCTGGGTTTCGCGTAACCCCCATTGAAAACCACTGCTCTAGACACTCTTCGTGTACAAGATGGCACTCCAGAATTAATACAACAGACAATTAAGGTACTTTTAGGAGAAAGCGATAGCAATGACTGTGTCTTTCATCGCTTCATGAAAATGTATGGCTTCTTGTTTGACATAAAAGATCTTGCTTGGCTAAATCACACAACACTAGATGATTGCCCGTCCTAAGACGGTGTTAAGACGGCTTTCAAAATCTGAAAATGTGTTTTCCAGTGTGCCTGAAATTTTGTATTGCCTATCCTAAGAGCGATTATAAAGCAAGTTTTCGTAAGCACGTGTAGTTTTCCATCCCGTAGCACGTTGGCTGATGCCTAAGTAAATTAGTTAAAACACATTCAAACCCATTAAGCCTGTTAATTTATTGTTATTGCCTGTCCTAAGAACGAATATAAAACAAGTTTTCATACATACGTGTACAGTTTTCGATCCCGTAGCGCGTTGGCAGACACCGAAGTAAATTAGTTAAAGCACGTTTAAACCCGTTAAGATTGTTAATTTAAGCCCTTTAGTTTAGAGTGAAGCCAGTTCTTTTAATACCGTTAGTTTAAAAACGTGGAATATATTTTAGACTTGTTTTATTCAAGTTTTACGCATCAATTGATTTTATTCACCATGCGGAAAGAAAAGAGGTCAGAATTGTGACGTCACTGGTCATGAATATCGTATCTAGTAATTTATAAGGCGCCTCTCGCAGCATAAACTATCCAGAGGCGCCCTCAGTGCATGAGCCCCGTGGAAACAGAAACGTTTTGAGCAAGTGAGTAGATGCTGGGGAGATTCCCAGCATGAGCTTAGTTCGTAGTCGAGAGGGCAGACTATTCCAGGCAGAGGGTCCTGTGACAGCAAAAGCTCGACGTTGGGCCAGAGTGGTCCTAGTACGAGGGACAAAGAGATCAAGACGGCCAGTAGAGCGCAAGGGACGAGCAGAAGTTGCAGAGAGAGGTTGCCGTATAAGGTCAGAGAGGTATTTAGGGCAAGCCGTAGCTGGGACTTGGAAACCAGAAGGAGGATCTTATACTGGATACGCGAAGTAATCGGGAGCCAGTGTAAGACTTCAATCATATATCTGGAGATATGAGCAAAGCGAGGAACACGTGCTATGAGCCTAGCAGCAGCATTTAAGACTGACTGGAGGGGGGAGAGGCGTAGCATCGGGAGACCGAGGAGGAGCGAGTTACAGTAGTCGACCCGAGAGCAAATGAATGCATGCACAATAGAAGTAAAGACAGTAGGTACAGTGGATCGCCTGATAGCTCTCAGTCGTCTCAGTTGGAAGAAGCAGGAGCGAGTCAGAGTCGAGATATGTTCAGTAAAGGTGAGGGAGGAGTCAAGAGTGACACCCAGATCGCGTACACTAGAGGAGTATGTATAAGAAGGAAACTTGAGTGCCAGCAGTGAATAGTCGAGCTTATTTAGTTGTTGCTTAGTGCCAAACCAAATCAATTGAGTTTTGGTGGAATTTAAGCAAAGTCGATTTAGTAACATCCAAAGGTGCAAGTCTTGGGCAAGTGCATCAACGGAGGAAACAATGGAAAGTTGATCAGCTGGTGGATCATGAACAAAAGCTTGTGTGTCATCAGCATACCTTACATAACAGAATATGGATTAGTTGGAGCGGCCAATGAGATTGCGGCAAAGGCTGTAACATGTAAGGTTCACGCCGGGAGATTTCTGCTTCTTTATATATCTATATAAATAAAGCGAGAATTCTGTCTGTCTGTCTGTCTGACCGGGATTAACTTCTACAATTTTGCACCTTTTCACTCGAAACCTTCACTACTGTGTTGGCTTCGGCATCGGACATCCAGTGGAGGGGTTCGCGTACCTCCTTTTCACCGCCAACATGGTGAAAATCCCCCAAAACTCTACCCAACCGACCATCCCTCGCGCTTCCACTGTAAAGCGGTTCTATTTATGGCGCCGGTATTCCCCAACGTCATTAATAATGCGCATAACGACGTTGTTTACTTTTGCACAAAATTTAATTACGATCGATTCGAACTATATTCATCGTTTTACAGCAAAATTGTATGTTCAAAGACTCTGCTTTACTAAGGGCAGTGACGGCTAGATTTCTGGCGTTTTCTTTAACCCGCCAACGCCGGGTTCACCCTCTTCGACTGCGAAGCAGTCAGTCCACGGGAGACTGCAAAGCAGTCTCCCCGACTGCTTTGCAGTCGTCGCCAGAGGGCGACTGCGAAGCAGTCAGTCCACGGCAGAGATCGCAAGACGCGACAAGGCGTATACAACACTGCGAATTCGCTACAGGGATTGAAACTTATAACCCCGGGCAACGCCGGGTAAACCAGCTAGTATAACATAAGTGAGAACACTTGAAAAGCATAACTTCAAGACCAAGCAGGAAGAACCAATGACCAAACAAACCTAACTTCAAGCACTTGTGTAACAAGAGAGTTGACAGACAAATTAGCTTGTTTCTAATTTTAAAAGGAAGACTATTCCAAGATACGAGCCACCAATGGTAAAACTTCTGTGCTGGTTTGTGGACAACCTAGCCTGAGAGACGATAATGGTACCCTATGCAGCTGATCTGCAACCAGGAATAGATAAGGCAAGATACACATAACGATCTGAGATAGGATGGGACAGTTCCCACTAGATAGTTTTGCATGAGAGTTATAGAATTTTGTATTCAACTAGTTGTTTACCCATCTTAAGATGGTTTCAAAAACAAATTGAAAATGTATTTTCCAATGTGCATGACATTTACTATGACCTTCATAGTCTAAACTCTAAATTATTCATCATCATCATATTACTTGCTATGGCAACATTCAACCTGTGCTCAGCTGTGCCTTTCACAATAGATTACACTTCAAATTCCTATGAAACCAATTTTTTGAATCTGTATGATGTAGGCTGGGTTATGTAAAGTACAATCAAAAATATCAAACTTCATCACATCAACATTTGGGGTTCATTCTAAAGAGCATTCATAGAAACTTCATACCTGAATCATTTCCGACAAAATGGTGACATTTTTGAATATTGTCAACCAGAAACCCGGAATGCCTTTGACGTTTTCATCTACAGCAGATTCAATAGGTTTGTTGCAAGCAATAATTACGAAACACATTTGGAAAACATCAACACATCAATTTTTTGTACACCTTTCTCTAAGTAAAGGCAGTACCAAATTGGCCATATTCAATTGGGGTCTTAGTCACTCCCTTCCTTTATTTTCTACACCAGAGGTTGGAAATGTGGTCAAAGTTAAGGGAAATGACCTGATCTGAGAAAGTAAAAGTATTCCCAAGAGTAAAACTTCTGGCAAAAAATTGAACTAGCTGGGACTTAACCATTTTTTAGGTCCTCAACAATTTCTATTCTACATCCTGACATGTGCTTGAAAGTGCCACTATGCGTGTTGACCGCTCTCCGTGTTCAAACAGGAGTTAAATAAAAATCCACCCATGAAGCCAGAGTGTTATGATGGCTGACCTGATCATCTTGTGTGTCACTGGGCGAAATACAGCAGGCAGCTAATGACTAGCTTTGCCTTGTTTCTGGACTTACTCTGGATTTTTTTATGCACAGCAACTTTGCTTAGTAGCGACCATTGACTGATGCCTGATGCATTATCACAGTGGCACCACATTATCTATTATTACAAATTAATGCATCCACCCACTGCCGATGATAGAAGACTAGTAACTGTTAGTAGTTACTCTAAACCTGGGGTACATACATAAAGTATGGAGGATTCATGGGTTTGCTTCTAAAGTTTTAAATATTATACATTTTTGCGATTTAGTTGAAAAATTAGGAATTTTTAAGAACTGTTTCATGGATCGGTAACCAGCGCTCCGCGGACTGGCGCCGGTCCACAGTTTAAGAACCACTGGTCTATATTAAACTGTAATTTTACAGCTTAAGTACAAAACCACAACCAATTATTGTAAAGAAACAACACCTTTTCCGTTATAATTCCATAAATTTTCTTTTAGAAATTTCGAACCTGCAGTAGTAACATTTTCCACTTGTGTTTCTTCAAGTTTTGTCTTTGACTTTAGTTGATCCTGCATGCATAAAATTAAATCAATTATGTCATGTCATTGCAATTTCCTGATGAAGAGATGCAAACATTTAAAAGTCAGTCTCAGTGTGTGCACAATATGTTTTGAATATTTTTTGGACTTTGTTTCAGTCATCTAGAAATATATTTAAAACTTCATGGAGCCTAGTTGGCCTCTTTAGCACAAGTTTATATTGCCAGAAAGGCTGTGTACAACTGTACAAGTTCAGATGTTGCAATTGTAATTGTAACAGAACACTTGTATAGCTCTTCTGCAGGGCTTCTCACACATAATCTGAATACAGCATCTCGAGACCAGTTTGAGTAGCTCACTGATCATGAAAGCCCTCCCAAGCATCATTAATTGCCAGTCTCCCATGTTTCCCCCATATTTCCACATTCATGCTTGAACATCTTCACTGGCTACCTCTTACTGCCCGCATCCAACTAAAGGTACTTATCCATATTCGCCAATCTTACCTGGGACTTGCTCCTAAATACCTCTGTGACTCATTACGTCTTCCCGCCTCAGCTAGCTCCCTTCGCCCTCTTCGTTCCTCTGATCAACTTGACTTATTTGTTCCCCGAGTGAGAACGGCGATGGCCCAGTCTCGTTCCTTTGTTAGTATTGGCCCTTCACACTCAAATCAGCTTCCTCCTTCAGTCTGGGCTGTAGTACTATCTGTTGGTCCTGCCACAGCTTTTCGTTGTTTTTAAACATGCCTTTATTCCCCAGGACTTTCGCACTGGGAGCGCCTCTGATTGGTGGGCACTTTATAAGTTTTGAAATACAATGCAATACAATCATGATCCTATAGTAAATGCAATCAACCAATGAAACTTGTGTCACATGCAGTTCAATATATGTGCTTAACTTGGCAGAGTAGAGGATGGGCTACATGCACCCGATACGGAAAAGCGGAAGAACAAGTTGTTGTAGTGATCCACTCGAGAGAAGCCAAGGGAGTGCACCAGCCTAGCAGTATAATCAGAGGATAAAGTTCCACAGACTGATCTATCAAAGCTTCTGATTTGTTGCCCAAAGATGGAATTTCCAGGGAAAGTACTCTATCGAGATACAACAACTCAAGATTTACCCATAGATTCCAGGCTTCAAATGCTTATGCCAGCACTTTGCAGTTGATTTTCTTCTCCAATGGATTTATCATTTTCGATTGTGATTTCACTCAAAGCAACGATCGACTGATGACTGGGCATTATGATAATGGTTCTATAGAAGTCACTGGATTAGAGTTTCTGGACATACACAAGAATGTCACATCATTTTTCTTTCTAAGTAAACTGAAAATAAAATAACAAAAACCTACTGCTAGGTCACTTTCTTCATCGCTGGGCCAGTCACATTCAGCATCTGCTGGTTCAACCTGAGCTGAAACAATTTCCTGTCTCTGAAAAGTATCAGCATCAATGATTTACCATCTACTCTAACCTAATAATAATGCATAGTAATTGCTATTATCATGCACAATTTGATCAATTTTTAGGTGATTAAATGCTTTATATAAACTGTCAAGTAAACAATGTCGACATATAATTATAATCAATGAAAGTGCACTACTGAAGTTGGTAAGAAACCAGAGCAGTTACTGATGAGACAATAACAGACTTTGTAGCAAGTGAGATCTGATTCTAAGAATATCTCAGATGTGAAAGTGAACTGATTTGCATACGGATTTTACCATGTGGTCAAGATAAGTCCAATATTGTTCCTAAACTGTGAGCACATTCAGAAAGTGAACTGATTTGCATAAGGTTTTAACAAATACTTGCTTCCCTATTTACTTACACCAACACATTAACAGTAATAATTATACTTACTCTTTGAAAGAAAGGGTCATACATTGCAGCATATTTGCACTCTAGATGATGGACCTCTTCAAAAAACTGGCTCTCAATTTTATTATGTTCTGCCTGCAATTTCTTCAGTGCTTTAATTCGTCTCCTGATACATTTAGGTAAACTAGAAACATAAAGGCAAGTAACAATCCCATGAACATCAGAAGATGCATGTGCTACAACACAACATATCATAAGCAAACCTGCAAGTTCCTGTCATTCAACACACATCTGTACAGTGTACATACAAAAAACTAAACCAGTCTTCTACATCTTACAGTAGGAGAAAGGGAAAACTGACTGACAAAAATCGAAAATATCAGCAACCTGACCCGATTGAAGATGCTCGAACTTTATATAGCTTTGGCCACTCCATCTAAGGAACTGGTCAAGCGTAAAGAGGATAACCGAGAGTACATATGAGATGAGGGCAGCATGTAACAATATAATCCGTTATGGGTTGCACAGACATGTGCTGTACAAAAGAAAAAGATTCAAAAGATGTATAATGGTGGTGGTGCCAGAAAGATCAGGGTCGTCAAGAAACAAACTTTTAGAATTCACTGAAGAATGCAGGCATTCAACTAACAACAACACAAAAAAGTGACAAAAGGAGGTGATCAAAAGTGCTGCAGTAATTTTACGCACTTGTGTTAAGTGGTGCAGAGAGTTTGGTTGTGGAATAAAAGAATAGTTCTCATCTGGGCTGAGAATAGCTGTCAAGTGTTAATAGGATGACTGGCAAAGAATTCATGCCAGGTCTCAACAGCACAGAAGACATCAAATCCAGAGGAAGCGATTAATTCTTGCACTGATGATTCTTCCTTTTGTTTCCAAGCAAGCGGACACTGACGATGCCAACTGGACAGGCGATACAGGTTATTCTGGGGCCCATTCACACCCTTATAAGTAGTACCAATCAAAATTATAATTATATGTGAGTGGCCTACAAATGAGTCAATAGCGAAACCACCGAAAAAAACTCTTATTAATCGGTGGGTTAGACATTCTGGATCCGGATAATTCCAGACAGTCCAACAATCGGCAAAATCAGTTTATCAATCCAGATTTCGGTTATGCCTTAACCTTGACTATCAGTCGCTGGTGTCACTTTGCTATACTGACCAACAAGCAATGAATCCCTCCTCATCGTGCACCCAGCAGCCTGATGGATACCCAGATGTGCATCAGCATCTACCAATAATGTACTGCTTGGCAATGACGTTATCATGGGTTGCGAACGCTACCGCCTGTAGCCACGCCACATTAATAATAATAATAATAATCTTTATTAATTAAAACTGACAAGTACGCAGTAAGATTGCATTGAAACATGACAGTACAATCAAGATCTTAATTAAACACAGTTTGGCACCATTCAAGGCGCCGCCCTACAGAGATCAGGGGGTTACGGGTATCGAACCGCAATCTCATGCTCTCCTGGCCATGAGTGCTACCATTACTCTATCCCGCCTCTATCAACACAACTTGGTTCTGTTTGCTTACTGATAATATTTCAGTTCCTAACGAAATTTACATCGATCACACAAGCGCCTCTGATTGGAGACTGAAGAGGTGCTAAATATAACCTTTAATAAATATAATTATCCGCACTGCTAACAAAGGATACTTTAATAAATATAATTATCTGCACTGCTAACAAAGTCATGCTTTTTTGTTCCTAAATTATACAACAGTATTTATTAAATTAGTAAACACAACTTGTTAAGTTTTAGACAGCATTTGAACAATTTGTGTGGCATGTGTAACATAACATAGATGACCTATAAAAGTTATCACAAAGCCAAAAGTTGAAAGCACTGCACCCAGTCAAAAAAGAACAGCAAACAAAATCTTTCTACATGGAAGATAGCTGCTGGCATAAATATTGTCAAATCTATTGGCCATTTTTATTTTAAAAAATATTTATCTGATTTAACACTGCCAAAAAATTTATTACTAATTAATTTGAACAAACACTGAACCAGTTATTAGTGAACTTCATTCTAATTTTCACTGGTGTAACCTGTCACAGACACATGGTGCAATTTTCTGGCCTAACCCTCATACATATCGACCCCCAGACATGGACTTTTAAAACTGTCTAAAAAATGTTCTACTTATAACATGAGTGATGAGGATGATGATGATGATTTCTCTGTCCGAAGGTAGGTCCATTGGCTTGATGCGACCCGGGAATGAGATGCATGAGCTGGTTTCCCCACGTTGCCTTCCTCATAGACAGTTGTGGGTGAACAACTTGTCCAAGGTCGCTACACACACAATGGCTTGAGGTAGATTCGAACCTGTGACCCTCCGGTTACAAGGCACAGAACCACATGGTGGGTAATTAACATGAGTATTTACAGTATATAATGAGTCCTTACAAGGTCAGATCCTTAGTCTTCTAATCATAAAGATGTATCAAGTACCTTCTAATATATTCTGATGGCGATGGCCCAAAGCTGTCTTGTAATGCAGCAAGAACTTCAGGGCTTTTTAGAAGCTGTTTATCCACATCAGCTACAAAGAAAATCGACATGCAAACCAACTGATAGTGGTTGCAAAGAACTAGAGGTACTTCATGAGTCATGACACACGGAACACTACCAGGTAAGAAATATGTATTTAGAACCCAAAGTTTATCAGACTAAAAGCCAATGTTATTTTCCATGCCAATAGTTTTTATTGATTGAAACAAATTTAAACAAAAAGATCAGATATTAATCAACCAAAGGACAGCTATATATGTATGCCAAGATATATGGGTAATTCCGTGGATTCTTTGGATTTCAGATGTAGCAAATGTTCAAAAATGAAATGTATATAAACGCATAAAACCAAATATTTTCTTGATCTACGATGCATTTAGAATACAAATTTATGAGTTTCCCTGCATGACATCTTGTGAAAACTTTTTTACAATGTGATTTATACAACATACATGAAAATTTTATCATTACTGTCACACCTGTTTGGGCAGCTGTGATCTAATGATTTTGCAATCAGAAAGTAATTACTATATCATATAACAGCTGAATTCTGACCATATGATATTCTGCTTACTGAGTAATCTGTAAAAGACTATAAGTTTACAGTTAATTTACATATTTAGCCTTTTGTAAGTCATAGTCTGTAAATATTTAGTTAATTTAGCAGTCTATTATCTCCAGTGAAGGCAGGTGAGACAAACTAGCTGTTTACCTGGCATTCCAAATTGTTAACCTGTAAATCTACTATTACTGTAACCACTAATTAGCTCAATTTGCATGCTGATTAGTTTACAATTCAGTTTTTTAACGGCTGTGACAGGAATGAGAATTGTGACAGCAATGAGACTGTGTGACTGTAATGATAAAAAATGAGACATAAATGAGACACAGTATAGTATTTAATGTGACTGAAATGAGAATGCAGTGTGACATGAATGAGAAATACCCGGTAATAGGTTGATATTTTAAGTGTGACTGAAATGAGATGTGACTGTAATGAGAGAACTGCACTATGTATGGATATGCACCGAATGTTATGAGGGCTAACGAAGCGCAAACAGTTTTTCCTTACTCGGACCACATGCTTCATTCAAAAGTTAGAGCGCTATACACGTGTTAGTTAAACTTTAGAAATAACAAATGATGACTGTAATGAGACATGAAAAGTCGGATTGATAGTTTTTCACGTAAATTTTCAAGGCGCCCTGCGTGGCTGCCATTTCTACTATATGTATGTTCACTGTACAGCGCAGTGCGTTTGCGGGCGCTTAATTAAAGAACAGGTTATTATTATTATTATTTAAAACTTCAAAATAAACAATCACTCTAGGTATCCACATTTACTTTCATGAAGGAGTGAATTTTAAAGCCTTTCTAAAAGCATCCTTGAATAATGTCTCTTATCTTTTTTATGTTTTGTCAATTAAAACTTATATGAGAGAAAAAATTATATACTGTGCAAAATTCTGAGGGGCATGCAAGGGTATCTTTTAAATGATTTAGCTGCACTTTTGGCACTCATCCTTTAAAAGGTTTGCCACCCCTGGTGAACATGCAACAGAACTGAAACAGGATTGGTTTAGATGTAGTACTTTGTGAAATTTAAGGCAGATTTTCAAATGCTTTGTACATCTGGACTCTTAGCCAGATCTGTTATCTTCCCAACACAGATGGTAAGCATAGTTCTGGCCTGACACTCCAAGCAGTCAGAACATTTTTATGGTCAACATTTTTATACATCAACCGATTCAAAATGGCAGTACGTTTTCACATCCACCAACAATTTGAAACCATACAAAATTTCAGGTACAGAAAAATAAGTTTAAAGTGCAAGGGGGCACAGAAATAGTCTTAATATATTTGAATTATCAAATAAACTATGACACTATGCCAGAGACAAATCCAGCTCAAACAGGAGATATGACAATAACCATGCTGGTCATTACCCACCTGAACATTACCTATATATTTTGACAGTGTAGCTTTACATATGTGGTGTGAAAATTCCTCAACTGTAAGCATCAGAGCATGGAACCCACAACTATTCCATTCTATGTATGTCTCGAAACATTTTTGCCTACCTACTACTGCTTAAACTAATTAACTATGCAAATCCTCCGAGGTTTACTACAGTCCCTCAGTACCAAGGGGGCACAGAAATAGTCTTAATATATTTGAATTATCAAATAAACTATGCCAGAGACAGATCCAGCTCAAACAGGAGACAATAAACAGTCAACGTGGCCATCGTTTCACTCACTTCAATTTACCAGCAACAAAGTTTCACAAATTACCTGGCTTTGGCTCCTCAGACAATTCCTTTGTCATTGTAACCTCAGTTATTTTTCTGAAACAAAGAATTTATATAGTGACTTTGTTAAATTTTCTTCATTGAAGTCATCACAGGAGAACCTAAAACCCACAAAACGCATTAAAATAGTCATTTATACGTGTCTGCAGTCAAGGTGGCCATCGTTTCACTCACTTCAATTTGATATTATTCTTATCATTATTAATCAGTAACTTCTACAGCACCAGAGTCTAATGCACAAGGCATCAACTGATGGCACATTAAAACCCAAGCTGTAATCAGGTCCACATCCTGAAGATTAGACCATTGAGACAGAGACACTGATAAGTTTTAAACCGAGAACAAAATGAAACAATTTAAGCTGACAACAAAATGACAAGCAACTGAGCAGAACATTCAGACAGTGGGAGAAATCAAAAATGTAGGTAAGCAGCCAAGAAAGTTCACTTACCCAGCAGAGTTTGACCAAAGAAAAGCAATAATTGTTGAATAGTGATAGAAAATAAGGGGAAAGACGAATGCTCTTTTTGAGTTCAATGTTTTTTAAACCATGGGCCCAAATTTGAAAGAGAATCTTTGCTGAACAGGAACTCGATGCAATGATTTACGTGCAGTCTATATGATCATACTTTGAGATACTGTATTAGTTATAACTTTAGCCAAAGAGTTCTGAACACTCTGGAGCTTCTGTAGACTTAATGTAACTTACAGAGGCAAGTGACAGTAACGCAGGTGATAACCAATATTTCCCAATGAAGGCTATCTTCCATTCTGCTATGCCTTCTGCTAGCCTAGTGCTAGGCCCATGCTTTGGTCTACCCAATTCTCAAAAATGCACCATTTCTCCTGAAGATTTATCAACTACCATCCAACATCTGCTCTACCCTTAATTTCCATGGTCTTCGAGGGAGTTGCAGCTGATCAGACTTGGCTGTCATCATCTTCTTACTCCCCATACTTTCCTTTCAAGTCAGCCTATTATACATGTAAGTACCATTCCTCTGAAAACGTACTGCTTGCTTTCCCAGATCATCTAATGAGTTGTATGAGTTAAGGAAAGATTACTGCTCTCACAAGACACTTTTTCACCATCTTGAAAAGGTTTAGGTCCTTGGATCCTGCTTTCCACTGGTGTGTTTCTACCTTGCATCCTGGCACTCATCTGTTCTCATCAACAAATTTTTTCTGTTCAATCATGGTTTTTGCACTATCAGACTTAGAGCAACTTTAAAAGGTACTGTGTAAATGTGCAAAATGTTTACAAAATAATAATAATAATAATAATAATAATAATAATAATAATAATAATAATAATAATAATAATAATAATATTCTTTATTATTTAAAACCGACAGACGCAGTAAGATTACATTGAAACATGAAAGTACAATCAATATCTTAATTAAACAAATGGCTTGGCAGCCATACAAGGCGCC
The DNA here is from genome assembly GCA_963556255.1 of Allolobophora icterica. NCBI lineage: Eukaryota > Metazoa > Annelida > Clitellata > Crassiclitellata > Lumbricidae > Allolobophora > Allolobophora icterica. The sequence continues at coordinate 28,387,234 of OY744610.1, read as the reverse complement.
AAACCGACTCCCGTAACCCCCCCTAGAGGGGGTTACGGGAGTCGATCTGCGTACCTTATGCTCTCCTGGCCATGAGTGTTACCACTACTCTATCCCCCCTCCCCTGTGTTATCTATCACTTACACTAATGAAAGCTTACCCTTCATTTTCTGCCATCTTCTTACTTTCTGTTAAACATAAAGAAAATAAACTTTTAATACATCAAAGTCTCATGTACACATATATATTTTTACTCACAAAGTATACACCTTGTCACATAAATATTTCGGAGCAAAACTAAGTTGAGCCTTTGAGACAAGGATGAAGACCTTGAATTGGATGTGGTTCTAGGTAACATTTTCTGACATTCAGGACCAGTCTTTTCAGTCCTCAAAAGAAATAAAGTTGGTTCACTAGATTTTTTGCAAATTTTATGAAGAGTTCCTTGAAATATTTATGTTTTATTCATACCCAGTGGCGCAGCAATGTATTGTGCAGGTTGTGCAATGCACAAGGGCCCCTGGCGGTCACAAGGGCCCCTGGCAGCGAGCAGAGTAATTTTTAGCCTTAAAGTAAATCTACATGTACAGCAAGTTATCAACAGCATACACACTCAAATGACTCAACACAATAGTTTTATTGGGTGAACGTTTTAACTTTTCGGAATTTTCGGATTCTTCTTTTTACACTACCGTAGACTAAACAGTAAACACTTGTCTAATTTGTTAAATTGTTTCATTATTTTTATCAACCAATCCAACTGCTTCACAATTTGACAGATTTTAAGTGTGGATAATTCATATTTTAGCAGTCATAGCAGATGGAACAATGTTTTTAGATTAATAATCTCTAGTTCAATTTTTTATGCTAGCCTGCAGAAATATAAAATGCTTTATAATAATAAATCGGAGAAAATAATTAAAATGTAATTATTTAATTATTATTTAAGTGGGGTGCGATTTAAATGATATTTGCATATTTCTCACGGTATGAAATATGCAAATATCGAAAAGCGCAAAGCAGGCGCTATATCAAGTCCTTAGAATGAATGAATGAATTTTTGCACAGCGTTTTTTGTTTCAAATCGAAGGAGGTTCAAAGAGCTCATCATCGAAGCTCTGCACAAGGGCCTCCAAAAACCTTTCAATGCCACTGTTCATACCATGTCCTATGGTCACCGCACATTATTATTATTATTAATTATCATTATTATTAATTATTATTATTATTATTATAAGAAGTTTTATATAGCGCCCCTTCAAGATTGCCTTCTCAGGAGCACTCCCAGTCCAACCACGGTTGAACAATGCAGTTTTGAGGCTGTTTGAGGAGAGAAAGATGTAAACTTCCTATGCATTTAGCTGATGCACAAAGTTATTTGCAGTGGATGGCACAGAGAAAATTTAAAAGGATTGCACCGTGAATCCTCAGAATTACAATCCTCATCGTGAAAATTTTTTTTTCACAAATCTCACTTTGGGATATTTTCAAAATATAATGTTCACGAGACTGACCAGCAAGTCTATACTAGTTTTCAGGATGTTGAACACTTTGTAGAAACATTGTTCCTCGGTCTCTGGCAACCAGACTGGGATCTCCACTGGACACTATCAGAAATTACTACTGCGGTAGTCCCCGGAGTCAGTCGCTAAGGAGTTAGCGACTGACTTGATGAGTTAGCGACTGACTTAGCGACTCAGTCGACTAAGTCGCCTGCCTATCGACTGACTAAGTCGCTTAGACTTATCGACTGACTTAGCGACTTGCTATCGACTTCTCATGTAATCAGGTATGTCTATTGGATATACCTGATTACTTACCTATACAATGCATTCTTCCGCAACTGTACTGAGCGTGCCATCATTTCCGTGGGCATTAGATGGGACCCATATGAACTCTACATGGGTTCAATATGGGAATATGGGTCCTACTTGGACTCCGCTCCACATGGGCATGCTGACAGAGGACAGACCGATGACTGTGAAAATTAATGTTAACGTGAATTTGTGACGTATTGAGTGGTTTTTTTTAAAGAATAAAGCTGCTACTAAGTCCAAAAGTCTGTGAAATTTCAGTTTTGAAAGTAATTACAGACTACAGTTTCAGTTTTAATTCAATTTTGGATTCGTAATTTCTATTTCAGTCTAAGTTTCACTTCTGAAATAATTGTAGTTTTAATTTTAGTTTTTAGCACAGTTTCAGTTCTGAAATAATTTCCGTGTTCGTTTCAGTTACTAGAAAATTTCAGTTTCAGTTTCTACATGGATATTATTTGCATTGATAGACAACAACATGGACGTACAATTGATTATATGTTATCAGTTGTTAACTAGTGTTATCAGCTGTTCTGTCATTGTTTACTTGGAAACCGCTATTAAAACAACCAGCAAAATATTAAGTGAACGAAGTCGTTAGCAGTCGATAGCTTAGCGACTGGTTTCGACTTGAGGGCTTAGCAGCGGCGGCGGCAGCGGATGGCGGCGGCGCCGGGGACTATACTGCGGTGATGTTTGTTCTTTTTGCTGAAGTGCTCATAAATAAGCTACTCGAAAGCTCTGTGCTTAGCTTTCGAGTAGCGCTGTAGATTAGGATTTAGGATAACGACTGTTTTTCTGAAACTGAATTAAATTGCATTTTCATCACATTCAGGGAATCGCGTTTCGGCGACTTGGGTAGACCCCCTCCCAATGTCATTGTTGTTATGCGGTAACTTAAGCATTCGATTATCTTTTCGGCTGCGTGCAGCGCTCAACTTTCTCTCACTTTCTCCCACAATATTGTTTACAAGTATGGCATCCGCAAGCGGCCGCTTATCCACAACACATTATAAGTTCTTGTATATCTGCGGATTTCGTGTTAAATTTCAACGATGGAATTATTTTATCTGTCTTTTTGTACTCAAACTACTCACATGTAGAGTCTAGAGATCGGGATCAGCCCGAAACCCCGAATCCCCGAAAAGAATTTCCCCCGGATCCCCGACATCGATTTTCTATATTATATCTATATTCGATATTAAATCGAGATACATCAAGGCCACGCTAGGTTTGTGTCATGTATAAGAGTTTACAATTAACTTTGAATAGCTTTCGGGAGTTCGGCCGCTTTGGGCAAGGGTAAAATGCTGATTAGAAAAATGCTGATTGGTCATGCTGATTGGTTAGTAAAATGCTGATTGGAAATATGCTGATTGGTCATGCTGTTTGGTGGGTAAAATTATGATAAAAAAAATGAAGATTGTAACAAAAGAATGTAACAAATCAGTCTTTATTATTACTATCATTATTATTAATCAATTATACTGATTGGTGTGTAAAATGCTCTTATTTTTACTTTTTAAGTTTTGCTGTTTTGGTGAAGCACTTGCTCCAAGATTTTGGACTGTCATAGATCTGGAAATACATTCTGTCACATAGACCACTGCCACATTTTCTTTCTTTTGCTGATTCACAAAAACGCCAACGATATCCATCAACTTTCCAATCATCCTTCTTAAAATCTTCTGACCACGTATAATGAAGAATTGATCCTCCTGTTGGTCGATTAACAATTACATTTACTGACTGACTATTGAAACACTCATAGATATCACTCATGTCTGCAGTCATTCCAATTTTAAATGTATGTGAACTCTCCAAAATTCAAAACTTATAATAAGCTACACAATTATTTGGTGGTATTTATAGTGTTTTAAAAGATTGTTGATTTCAATTAGCATTTGCTAATTAAAACAATATTGAAAACAACAAAGTGTATTGGCTTATTGATCACTAGTTGCCTGGATTTCTATCAGCATTTGTTAATTAAAACAATATTGAAAACAACAAAGTTATTTGCTTCTGTGATCACTAGTTGCCTGTATTTCAAATAGCATTTGTTAATTAAAACAATCAGCATTTTACAGTTTGATTTGCTGATTTGGCTGCTAGGTAAAATGCTGATCCGTCAGCATTTTCTAATCAGCATTTTACCCCTCGCCGATCAGCAAATCAGCAATCAGCAAATCAGCATTTTACCCGTGCCCGGCCGCTTTCTATAAAACTGTCTTCTGGAAATCGGGCTTGTGTGTATTTTCAGCGTTTTCGGGGATTCGGGTTTCGGGGATTCGGGCCGGACCCTAGAGATCAATGCGGACTGGAGTGTTCCGATAACTAATAATTCAAGATCAGACATTGAAAACAAGTGTCAACCTAATTTTTAGCTGAAAGCCATGCGCTCGGTTTAGAACCCGCTGTTACTGCCCAGTACGAATTATCATACAAACTTACTTCACTAGCCTGTAATCAGCCTTCCGTTCGAATGTTAGAATTTTGAAACGATCTGCTTCACTTACTTGATCGAATGGCGTGCTTCTTCCACCCTTTCTAGTAAATTTGACAACAAAAACCCCCAAAACAATGCCACAACTCCTACAGGAAGTAAAGCTGGCCAATCGTAAGATCTGCGACGCCAAGATTAACTAGAGAGGATTGGAAAGCTCGTCTCCCGCAAATTGGACTTCTACGTTCCTTGCAGTTAAGAAGAGCAAGTAGGTCTAATCGTAAAACTTCTAAACCTCTGCTCGAAGCGCAGGGCACCAGCTTATTTGCACGAGCGCTACGTCAAATCAGAGGGGTTTCAGAGAGTAGTCCAAGGCAGGTCCGAGTCCGGTTTCCACAGGCCAGATCAAGAGAGGAGGCAGAGCACTTGTTAAGTCAGATGTCGTTTAGGGCGAGAAGAATTGGAGGGAGGAGGATCGTATAACTCAGAGTAAGGTAGGAGTACTTCATAGGGTGAGACAAGTATTAGTCCCACTGTTGAGACGCCAAAAATCAATCTACGAGTTGCGATACAATAGCGTTCGGCTGATCTCTAGGCCTACGTCTAAGAATGATCATGCAAATATCGTGGATGGAAAAGCGGACAAATGAATGGGTGTTGGAGGCTGCGGCCGTGGAGAGGAATCTGCTGAGAACAGTAAAAGAAAGGAAAATGATCTATTTTGGACATATCATGAGAAAGGAGGGAACAATGTATAGAGAAGGAGATCATACAGGGCACGATTCCAGGGGATCGAAAAAGGGGAAGACCGAGAACGACTTAAGTGGCTGGATAACATAAAGGAATGGACTGGGTTGACACTGGAAGAAATGCTAAGGTTGACGGAGGACAGGAAGCGTTGGAGGAACATCGTGCATGATGCGGCCGACTCTCGAATCGAGGATGGCTAGGAACAGGAACAGGATCTCTACGTTTAAAATTTGAGAAGTTATTTTACTTTCCAAATAAAAAGAAGTTATGACAACAAAATTATGTTCTCTTAATTAGTATCGTAACCGTAAACTATAATTTCTAAAGCGCCACCTTAAGCTGAGTGCAGGGCACCGGCTTATTCGCGTCGATTGAGACGAGTAAGTAAGTAAGTATTTTCTTTATTGAGAAACACTAGCAAACGCACAAATAGAGACTCAAGTCCTTTTGCTAGATAGATCACAGAGCGGAGGAGCTGCTAAGAGGAGTTTATTCCGTTTAAGAAGAGGCCTAATGTTATAACTGGAATCAGATGAGGCAGAGCTAGCACGTATACGAACTTTTTAAGAGGTGAAACTTTAATGTTGAGTCTGATCGCGAGGGCATAGGCGTAATTTGTGGGGGTACGAGCAAGGGGTACCCTTACCCCCGCTTTTTGGACTGATGGGTACCGTACGTATACCCCCACTTTTGGACTGAGGGGTACCCCCACTTTTTAAACAATGCCAATCAATATTTTATTATGGAACCTTACCAGATAGAGATCGCGCAGTCTCCGCCTTGCTTCGTGTACCCCACTTTTTGGCAGACTTGTTGTCCTCGAGACCGAGGTCTTAGTCTCGAGTGCACTAGAGTTCGTTTTTCAAAGTCTTGGTCTTGGTCTTGGTCTTGAGACCAAAAGTCTTGGTCTTGGTCTTGGTCTTGAGGTTCAAGGTCTTGGTCTTGGTTTTGAGGTTCAAAGCCTTGGTCTTGGTCTCGCTGCTCTCGCAAGACCAAGACCAAGACCGGCTGTCAATAAGAACAGTCATTTAATAAAACTCAAGAATTTAAAAACTTATGAAACCTGTTTGCATCATAACCTACAACAAATACCTACGGACGGATACAAGTCCTGTTGGTCAGGAAAACCCATCAGCAGCAGCAACTAAGTTATGCTGTATATGGAAGCCCTGCCGAGACTTGCTTCTGAAACCAGACGGTCTGATAAACCATGGGAGGATTTCAAAAAGGCTCACGATTTGTACATTTACATCCAGTGCTTGAAAAGTTACTGTGTGTGCCAGCGACTTCAGCACCTGTAGAACGTATTTTTTTCACATGGCGGAATTTTTATGAGCCCACAAGCTACGCCTTGCATGGTCAGAAAATTCTGAGCGAATTGTTTTTTTTTATAAAATACAAAACTCATTTGGAATAACATTTTGCATGAAGCACTTTTGTAAATACGAATTCGGATTTCTCTCCAGTCTGCATTTAAAGTTAAAATATCGACTCCACAATTTTTTGTGTAAGGAAAAGAAGTCTTGGCGTGAATGTGATTTTTTTGGGTCTTGGTCTCGGTCTTGGTCTTGATGTTCAAAGTCTTGGTCTTGGTCTTGAGGTTCAAAGTCTTGGTCTTGGTCTTGGTCTCGAGGTTCTTGGTCTTGGTCTTGGTCTTGAGGTTTAAGGTCTTGACAACAAGACTGCTTTTTGGACCATAGTTACGCCACTGTCAGTGAGGGGTGACAATTAAAGGAGCCTTAGACTGATGATAATTGGTGGTAACTGGCGGAGGAAACGAAATTTTGCGCAATTCAGGAGAGGTGGGCCTATAGGGCCTACTGTTACAGCGTCGAGGCCTACCGGTGTAGACCAGACTTCTTGTTCTCGAGATCGAAGTCTTGGTCTCGAGTGCACTCGATTTCGTTTGTCTTGGTCTTGGTCTAGAGACCAAAAGTCTTGGTCTTTCTCTTGAGGTTCAAGGTCTTGGGCTCTTGAGGTTGAAAGACTTGATCTAAGACCAAGACCGGCTGTCAATATGAACAGTTATTTAACGAAACTCAAGAATTTAAAAATGTGACGTCGTAGAACGACTCCACTTGTATTTATGGACATGGTAAGGTAATGACAGAGTAAAGTAAAATACAGGGAGAAAATTATTTAAGAGGACCGCCGAGCTTAGTGAAATTGACAAAGGAATGCGTTTCTTTGGGAGATGGCCGTCGAACCCCTAGAGGCCGCCAGACTTCAACGCTGATGGACGTAAGCAGCCACCAATCAGAATACAGATTGAAAAGGCCGAGTTATAAACTTTCCACAACCCTGATTGGACGACGGAATCAACCCAAACCACGGATGACAGACAGATAGAAACACGCAACGTGTGGAAAAGGAACAGCCAATGAGAAGACAGGAAAACCAGATCTAACAGTCAAACAGCCCTTGCTCTGATTGGACGACGCGGACACCTGTCCGATGTGGATGTTAAGAGCCCCGTCAAACGAGTAACCCCACCTCCACCATCGCCACTGGAAGTAAGGAAATACGCTAGCCCTCCCCCAATAAGCAAGTAAGTGTGAGAGTGACAAGGCCCTCAACCAGAGGACCGGAAAACCCTAGAAATCAGCCCTGTCATTGGATGAAGTTTTTCTGTGATACTAAAAACAATGTGGAATTTAGTATAAAACGAGCAGACCAAGTGGTCGAAGAGAGAGAGCTAGCTGAGGGACGAGTTTGAGTTGGTCGAAGTATAGAGGTCGGGACTCTGGTCCGAATCGAGGTGGATTTCCAGGTCGAAGCCTGATAGTCATTTCCGTAAGGATTTGAATCTTTCAGATCGAGTCTGAGTGCCATCCTTGATCCGTATAAGAGTAAAGACTTCCGTTCGTAGACCGAGTTGCTAGGCCTAATAAGTAATTCGAGGTAACGACGCGAAGAAGATAACGACAGAACCCAGAGAAACTGCTATTCGGAAAGGACGCCGTCAACAGTGTCACCGCCAGAAGGGACGTTGTCGATACAGGAAAAGATCCAACCTCCAGAGCCGTGAACTGAGCCCAGACCGCGATGCCGCCCGAGTAAAGCCCCAACGCCACCTACAGAAAGAGTCACCTCCGGAGCCAGATCAACGAGACCGACTTCAGCTCAGCCTTCCAACCGCCGACCAGAGACAAAGAGATCAGCACAGATAAGATTCCCTTAACCCTCCTATAGATGTGAAAGAACCAGTAACAAGCGAAGTTAGTGAGATAAGAGTAATTATTACGACCCTTCTTTCCCTTTACTATCTTAGTCCGCCCTGCTAATTATACAGTAAATGGGTTATGGTTACCTATGGGTCCCGTAAAGTAAGACGCCCAATTAGATTATAAACTGATGTCCGCTGGTACTACGTCTGCTTATTAGAAGAATTGCATTAACTGTTAAAGTAAGAGAACATATCAAGTCGTAATCTTTACATTGCATAAGCATAAATCCGTTAATCCTACACGTTGCATTAACGGTTGAATCTATAGAGTTTATTAAGCAGTAGTCTTTACCTTGTATAACCATATGTTAAGTAGCATAGAACTGTCATTAACTCCGAATTATGTAATCCTAGTATTAGTATTATAAGTCTGTTATTAATTACGAATTGTGTTTTCACAAGAATATTATAGATTACCATACGTAGTGTTGTTAGAATTACAGAATCTAGAAAACTAAGATGTCTTCTTCCGTATCTAGTCTAGAAAGTAATAGTTTGAATGATAATGATGATAATGATGATAATGGCCCCATGACCCCATGGCAACCGGACCATCCTCGACGTTCTCCCATCCAAGAGTATATGGGACGGATGAATGACTCATTAGATAAGATTACTTCTAGTTTAACATCATTGACTAATCAACAGACCGATTTCAAGTCACAAGTAGCAGAAGCATTAGGAGGTCTAGCCCATAGACTAAGTAGATTAGAAGGAAGTCCTTCGATGGTGACTCGGAACCCAGGAGAATGTTTTACATCCTCTGCCAGCAACCCGCCGGCCAGCCTTCATGCCACTCGCGACCATCCCTCGTCAGAGATAAATAACAACGGCCAGAATCCACCCTGGGTAGCAACCTGCGGAGAGGCAGTATTATTGCGTAGGAGCAAAAGGATCCAGGCACGCAAAAATACGGCTCTTAACATAAACCCCACAGAGTATATGATTTATCCTTCTATTGAGCCTGGTGCCTATAGTCTGCCTCGTCCTTCAACTGTTGTAAGAGAGGGCTGCCCAGAGGTGATAGGACAGTCTGAATTAGCAACTCAGAGGTGTCCACCAATGACTAGAGCTCTACTGTTCGATGACATTCAAATTCACCATCGAGGCAGTGCAACCGCACCCCCTCGCTGCACTGGCTCCCCTTCCTCCCAAAGAAACGGCGAACCGCGTCAGACGGTGGAAGAGGGTTCGAATCCATGGCGACGAGAAGGAGAGAGGTGGAGGCCAGAGCAGGGAAGAGGAGGCGAGCACCACAAAAACGTATCGAACCTGTTTGCATCATAAACTACAACAAATACCTACGGACGGATACAAGTCTTGTTGATCAGGAAAACCCATCAGCAGCAGCAACTAATTAGTTATGCTGTATATGGAAGCCCTGCCGAGACTTGCTTCTGAACCAGACGGTCTGATAAACCATGGGAGGATTTCAAAAAGGCTCACGATTTGTACATTTACATTCAGTGCTTGGAAAGCTACTCTGTGTGCCAGCGACTTCAGCACCTAGCCATGGAAAGTATTTTTTCACATGGCGGAATTTTTATGAGGCCCACAAGGCACGTTTTGGTAAGAAAATTCTGAGCGAATTGGTTTTTATAAAATACAAAAGGCATTCGGAATAACATTTTGCATGAAGGACTTTTGTAAATACGAATTCGGAATTCTCTGCAGTCTGCATTTAAAGTTAATTTGCTTGAATAAAATAAAAGACTAACGTTTTCATTAAAATATCGATTCCACAATTTTTGTGTAAGGAAAAGAAGTCTTGGCTTGAGTGTGTTTTTTTTTGGGTCTTAGTCTCTGTCTTGGTCTTGAGGTTCAAAGTCTTGGTCTTGGTCTCGAGGTTCAAAGTCTTGGTCTTGGTCTTGGTCTCGAGGTTCAAGGTCTTGGTCTTGAGGTTTAAGGTCTTGACAACAAGACTGGTGTAGACATATAGGGGCCTATGGTGGATGGCTCGAGAACTTAAAATGATTTAAGTTTTTCACAAACCTTGCATGCTAGCCTACTGACTTCTCAGGATGTATTGTTGTTAGTTGTGTGACGTCTGCAGCTATATATATAATTATAGCATGATTCAGCGCAAAAATGTGCAAGTCGAGGGGTTTAATAGAATAGAATAGAATAGAATAGAATATTCTTTATTGGAACCAATTGCAAACCGCATTTTGGTGTACAGCATCGTTAACATGTTTATACAGATAATATACTAATAATATGTTAATGTTATAGCTACTAATATTTGTCTCAATTATCCACAATTTATATTGTTTTTAGGCGTATACCCATAGCGTAAACTAAGCAGCTTCATAAAGCATCCTGATGATAAACGTTTTTCTGCATCAGTGGTCGGGATTTCTAGGTCGTGAGCTCGTGGGCGCAGGAAGTGGCCTGTGCTTTTGATAGGTGGCAGCAGATCATGTAGGACATGTCCGTACTGCGACGAAGAGTCGAGAATCGGCCAAGCGGCAGTACTGTTCTATGATACTGTTCTTCTGGGAGGTAGGCCATATATCGTCCTCTGATGAGGACCCCACCCAGTCTAGCACGGTCCCCTTGGGTTGTAAATCCCCAACATGCAGGTGAGGCATAGAGTATCCTCAGGGCTGTAGTGGTAAAATTTGAGGTGAGTATACGCTACGGGTGACCAGCGGCGTCAGTAGGGCTGGTGTCACCGTAAAAAAATTTGAAGACCTTTTTTAGGAATTCGTCTAAGAAAAATTTATGACTTTTCACCAATTCTCTGAAAATTTTCAGACTTTTTACGATTTCCTTTCTGAAAAAGCTGATGACTTTTTTAGTCATTCGCCCTAAAAACCTGTCAAAACCTCTCTTTTTCCTCAAAATTTAATCTACAGATCGAGGGTATACGCTGCATACCCGCGTATACCCTCGTCTAGAGCCCTGAGTATACGCTCTCAAATTTCTCCAGAGGTGAGTATACGCTGTATACCCGCGTATACCCTCGACTACAGCCCTGAGTGTCCGGGATAAGGTTATGGCTCTCACCACGTCATAAAGGCACGGTCCTCGCAGACCGTGCGCGCTACCAGGGTACGCAGCGCAAAAATTACTTGTTCCAATCCATTTTTTTCTTGAACTCATCATAAACTGAGTTTCACGACTTTGGAACTCCACAGCAACTGAACAAATCGAAATCTGAATTCTATCAACCTCCGTGGGCGCTTTGGTCATACAACGCATAGGGGCCTACTACAGCTGCAGTCAAGCCAGCAATTTGGGCGTTGTGTTTATTGGTCGCCCCAGTGTGGGACGTTGAATATGCGGCCGCAGACACTCTCGACCTTTACTGCAATAAAAGTCGAGTGTCTGCAGCCATCACATAGGCTATGTGCTGGACGGACTGTGGCCCACGATGAAGCAGACTTTATAGGTCTACTATTGCGCCAAAGAGCCCACAACAGGGAAATAGCCTACCAGATGCGCGCACGCCGCGCAGAACATTAAAATGCGGATGATTTATGCAGGCGTTTAAAGCCTGGATAGGTGCACGATCTGAAGGAAAATTTTGTGCTAATTTATAGACAATTAGATAGGTTTTTCTTATACATAAATGCGGCTCACATCGTCGCATGTAAACAAAGGATCCTTATTCCTTAATCTAGGCCTATAGCTCTGCAGTCTCTGTCTCTGTCTTCCAACTATACGGTCCGTCAATGCACATCTGTTGCTCAGTTTAAATCTAAATTAAAAACTCATCTATTCACATTGTACTATGATTATAGGAACGCAGCGCAATGCGCTTTTGTGCAAGACTTGTCTTGTTAAAACGCGCTATAAATCTTTAGTTGAATTGTATTGTATTATTATTATTGCACACCGCCTTAGAAGAATTTGAACATGGTATACAGTCTGGGCGACAAAGAACAACCTCCGCCTCAATGCCTCCAAAACTAGGGAGATTCTTTTCTTCAAAAAGGGATATAGGAGGAAATTTAGATTAAACAATCCCACAGCTAGGTTATATCGGGTGCCGAACGGGTCGAAACAATTAGGATTCTAGGCGTAACTCTCTCTTCGGATCTAGAGATGGAAACACTGGACAACATACTCGCCGCGGTAGCTGTTTTTCTCTCTATGCATAAGGCCTAAGAGTTCTTTGCTCTCACGGTCTTTCATCAGCGTCCCTCCATGACGTCATCAAGGCGACTACTATTGCCCAGATCTTCTACGCCTCACCTCCCAGAAGGTCAGGGACAGGATTGAAAGTCTGATCAACCGCACGCTCCGGTTGGGTTTCCTGCCTCCGGATGCTGCCAATGCGGCAAGCATGGCCGAGGCATCTGATGATAGTCTTTTTAAGGCTGTTTGTAAGGATCCAGTCTTGTTGTCCTCGAGACCAAGGTCTTGGTCTCGAGTGCACTCGAGTTCGTGTTTAAAAGCCTTGGTCTTGGTCTTGGTCTTGAGGTTCAAGGTCTTGGTCTTGGTCTTGGTCTTGAGGTTCAAGGTTTTGGTCTTGGTCTTGAGGTTCAAAGTCTTGGTCTTGGTTTTGCAAGACCAAGACCAAGACTTTTGTCAATATGAACAGTCATTAATTTTAACAAACGACAAGAATTTTAAAAATTTATCCAACAATTACTCATACAGTTATTGCTTTAATATTTACGCGGTGTGAATGAGGCTTCACTGTTGTTTTGGACAATTATTTTGACTTCCGGTTATTTACCATGGAATGATTTCAAAACACACTCATGATTAATTTGTACATTTACATCCGGTTCTTGAAAAGCTGCTTTGTGTGCTAGCGATTTTAGCACTTGTAGGCCTAGACCGTGTTTTTTCACATGGCAGAATTTTTATGACGCCCCACAGAAAATTCAGAGCAAATTGCATTTTATAAAATTCAACAGGCATTTTGAATAACATTTCGCATGAAACACTTTTGTAAACACGAATTCGGAATTCTGTGCAGTCTCCATTTAGAGTTGTTTTGCTTGAATAAAAGAAAAAACTCATGTTTTCATTAAAATAACGAGTTGTCCGACTGGACAATTTTTAATAAGGAATAGAAGTCTGGATACGACTGTGATTTTTTTGGGTCTTGGTCTCGGTCTTGGTCTTGAGGTTCAAGGTCTTGGTCTTGGTCTTGGTCTTGAGGTTCAAGGTCTTGGTCTGGTCGTGGTCTTGAGGTTTAAGGTCTTGGTCTTGGTCTTGGTCTCGAGGTTCAAGGTCTTGGTCTTGGTCTTGGTCTTGAGGTTTAAGGAATTGACAACAAGACTGTAAGGATCCCAACCTGACCCCCTCCTCGTAGCACCGGTGGTCATAAATTCATAATCTTCGTACTACTAGATCTCATAACTTCTCCGTGCCGCATAAAGATGACCGCAACTACATTTCACGCAATTTTTTATAAGAATGCTTACTGACAATTTCATGTATACATAAAACCCTGTACTCTTGGCCCTGTACCGGGCCTGACTGTCTCCCATAGTCAGGCCCGGTTCAAGACATTTGGCGGCCCTAGGCAAAGCTATATTTGAGCGGCCCGTCGATCCATAATGTAATATTAATCGCTTTTAGTTCCTTTTATAGCTGACATAATTTACTGAAATTTACGTTATTTATTTTAAAACATTCATTAAAATAAAAAAATTAAAATAATGAAAATGGCCTAACCGTCTAGACTAGAGTAGCCTAAACTGAACTGCTGATTCAATACTTCCGGACAAACTTATGATTAACGGTGAACCTTACCTTAATAGAACATAATTTATTACACCAACACTATAATACTTCCATCTAGCGAATAATAATTAAAAAATAATCCAACGTTGTTTCATTTATGAATTTCCAAAAATAATTTGTTTGTTTATTTTGGAAAAATGTAAAATTGGCGGCCCCAAAAATCGGCGTCCCTAGGCGGCTGCCTAGTTTGCCTAACAGACTGTGGGCAGGCCCGGTTCGGGCCTGCCCACAGTCTAGTTTGTCTAAGTTGCGTCTGTGTCAACTTATTTTATGAATAAACGAATTTGATTGATTGATTGATTGATTGATTGATTGATTGATTGATTGATTGATTGATTGATTTATTGATTGATTGATTGATTGATTGATTGATTGATTGGGGGTCCATAGAGTAGTGGTAACATCACTGGCGTGAAGAGCAAGAGGTAGCGGGATCGCTTCCCGAAGCCTCCCCAAATTTAGGTTCACTCAGCCATTCATTCGCGAGATGGTGCGTTGTTAAAATGAGATGTAGAACGTGATGGGCGCCTTGCATGGCTGCCGTGTACAGTTAAATTCGACTTCTGTAATAACTTGTGATCATCCGTTCATACTGATTTGTAATCATACTGCGTTGTTGTCAGTTTGAGGATATTAAACGAAAATTATTATTATTATTATTGATTGATTGATATTGTTCAAACTAGGGACGAGATGTTGGGCTTATTCTGAGCTGTTCTGAAAACTAAGTTGCGTTGATGAGGAGTAACCAAGGTCCTCGAGGAGTAACTAAACGCTTGAGGCGATGCTTTTAAGATCTGTTTGGCATGAGGCATGTTTTTGACAACGAAAGAATTTGTGCGGTTTTGTTTTCATTAAGTGATTACGTTGTGTTTCGATTTCGGTAGGGTGTTTATCGCAGCCCATTCGCCATGAGTAAACGGAAAGGACTTTCAGACGACAATCCAAACTCAGGAATTGTAGAGTTTCTTATGGGTACGCTTCATTAAGTAACTGTGCAGTCCAGTGCTTTTTTTCAGCCGGAACGCGCCGGTGTCGCGTGACAGACTATCCGTCCTAAAACTATCCGGGGGGATGAATAAATTTATCCCCCCGGATAGAATCTACCGGTATAGAGTATCCGGGGGATAAACCATTTCTATCCCCCATCGTGCAAAATCATCCCCCGGGGGATAAAAATTCACAGGCTTAAGGTATTATTGAAAATGCCTATAATTGATAAATCTTATTATTATTATTATTATTATTATTATTATTATTATTATTATTATTATTATTAGTGTTATTATCATCATTATTATTAAGGAGCTTTTAAATAGCGTCCCTTCAAGGTGATTTACTCAGGAGCGCTCCCAGTTCAACCACAGCTAAAGAGAGTATACTCTTTAAGTTAGTAAGGAACAAGGTAAAGTGAGTCGTAGGGACCAGACGGAGTGCAACAGGGAGACATTATTATTAGTGACTTTCTGTCTTCTTTTTTTTTATCTTCACGGCTTTTTTATTTTATTACTATTCTGATGTATTTATTTCATTTCCATTGTATTTAATTACCTCTCTCTTATTTAAATTTGCTGTTTGTTTTCGTGCGCCTCTTTTGTGATTAACCTGTTTGTTAGCAGCAGTGCTTTTGCAGGCGGTATATTAAAGAACATACTTACTTACTTACTTACAAATCTATGCTGTAATCAAAATCGAAAACGAGAAATGGGTAAAGCAAGTGACTCTAAGTGTTCTAAGTCTTCTAAGCAATGTGTAGAGCAAATGAAACAGAAGTTACAGTAGGAAGGATAACCACACGCGGAAGTGGCTTTCTTCCTCTTCTCTTAAGAGGTATTTTGGAGGAAAGACAGAATTAGGCCTACCTTGTCGTTGAAACATTCCTCAATGTATATTCGCATTTCTGAAGGCTCATCGAAGTCAACATCCAGCATGGCAGAACCAGAAGCAATCTCAAAGGGATAGGCAGCTGCGTACAGTCCACACGAAGAGAAGTCCATTTGCTGCTGGCAGAGGAGGACTTTAACATGTAGGTTTACCGATGTGGTTAGCTGTATTGCGTGGAGCTGAGTGAGCTGACGCAATTGTCGGCTGAGATTTGTCGAGATCTTCTATACGAATCGACCAATATCAAGCGCGAGCTATTAATTAACCTAATTAGCACCTTAGTCCCTTATCATGACACCGTCGTTTGTGATTGCTGATATTTGTGATCCTTGTTTTAGACACATCCATCGCAACAAGCCCTTCACGCAACTAATAATGCCAATAGACAATGTTTACTTTGCGTGAGATTACAACATCACAAAGAACACGGGAGTCATTGAAGTTGGTTCAGTGTCTCAAATGGCTTCACTGGCTTTGCTGGTACACTTATTGATACCAATCGAGCGATATCAAGCGCGAGCTACCAATTCACCTAATTAGCGCCTTAGTCCCATTTCATGACACTGTCATTTGTGACTGCTGATATTTTGTCTTCCTCGTTTTGTTGGTGTACCGATTGATACGAATCGACCGATATCAATGTCACAACTTGCTTAAGAGTAAATAGAGTACAGAGAAGAGAAAGAGAGTAATGCGAGGCTCATTGACTTCACTGGATTCTTTTCCCACGCATGCCAACAATAAGTAGCATATGGCTTTGACTGATGAGTTTTAAACTGACTTAAATCGCACAATTTGTAATTATGTTGCAGGGGGGATACTTTTTGAAGGGGGGATAATTTCGTGCGACTCATGGGGGATACTTTCGCACGAGGGGGGATAGTCCCTCCCGTTCACATTCATCCGGCCGGATACTCCATTCTGCTAAGGGGATATACTTGTATGGGGGATACTCTATTTCGTGACACCGGCACATTTTTTCAGCTACAAAAAAATTATTTATTTATTTTAAAAATAAAAACAATAATTTAGTTATTTTAATTTAATTTCAGTGTTTTTAACTGTTTTTAGTGTTTATTGAGACCCTTCCCAACCCCAATCCCATTTTTCTCGGGATTTTAGCCCACCCATAATTGTTCCGTTCCGGAACCTTTATTTCTAGAAAAAAAGCACTGGTGCAGTCTGAGTTGATATGATCTCTGAAACGGTATCATTCTGTCGTTTCAGAGATCTTATAGTTAGAATCTGTGGTAATTGCAAAGACGGCGTGCCTCCGTATAAACACAATATGATTGCCACCGACATGGCTCCAATAGAGCGCCGCTACTTATCAGCCACATCCCACAATGCAATGCGCTAAGTAAGTAAGTAAAACAAACACTTGCAGTCAAACGAACTTTAATTTGATTGAAAATTAAATTATATGCATACATCTTACGAAATGGTTTAATTCGTTAGATAAATATATTATATATAAATTCTAAAAACGCTACCTACCAGGAACATCCCACAATGCAATGTGCTAAGTAAGTAAGCAAAACGCATTACAAACACTGTTTAAACGCAACATTCTTAGAAATTTTTAGGATAAACGCAACATTCTTATATAATATATATATTAAACCATTTCATATAAATTAACAATATTTGTTCTGGGAGTTCATGTATTTCAGCTATTATCAATGAAAGCTGCAGAAGAAATAGTTATTGGACAAATTGCTGACAGGCCAAATAGATGTTGTTGTTCGCCTTTACTATAAATTTTTATCGTAACATTTGCAGGTTTTTTCACCGGCACTTAGAAACCGGATATATATATGACGTATCTCTTTCGTCTTTAATAACCTGGTCACTGCTTCTGTCAATCTATATAAATAAAGCCAGAATTCTGTGTGTCTGTCTGTCTGTCTGTCTGTCTCTCTGTCTGTTTGACCGGGCTTAACTTCTACAATTTAGCACCTTTTCACTCGAAACCTTCACTACTGTGTCGGCCTCGGCTTCGGACACCCAGTGGAGGGGTTCGCTTACCCCTTTTCACCGCTAACATGGTGAAAATCCCCCAAAACTCTACCCAACCGACCGTCCCTGATGACCCAGCGCGAAGCGCTTCTATTTATGGCGCCGGTATTCCCCAACGTCATTAATAATGCGCATTTAACGCCAAGCGGTTCTATTTATGGCGCGGGTATTCCCCAACGTCATTAATAATGCAAATAAAGGCGTTGTTTACTTTCGCACAAAATTTAATTACGATCGAATCGAACTATATTCATCGTTTTACAGCAAAATTGTATGTTCAAAGACTCTGCTTTACTAAGGGCAGTGAGGGCTAGATTTCTGGCGTTTTCTTGAATCGCCAACGCCGGCTTCACCCTCTTGGACTGCGAAGCAGTCACAGGCCCGGCTCAAGACATTTGGCGGCCCTAGGCAAACTGGCGGCCATAGGCAAACCGGCGGCCCTGAGCAAACCGTCAGAAATTTTTAGATTTTCGTCATGGTAATTTCAATTTCGTCAATCTTTTTTGGAATTTCATCTTGATGACCTTTTTTTAGTCATTCGCCTCACAAATGAATGTCGTGACCTTTTTTTTAGCAATTCGCGGTTACACCTGCGCGATTTATTACACCAGCACTATAAACCAACACTATAATAGGCCTACTTCCATCTACCGAATAATCATTAAATAATTTTTTAAAAATTGATAATTGGCGGCCCCTAAAAATCGGCGGCCCTGGGCGGTTGCCCAGTTTTCCTAACGGACGAACTGGGCCTGAGCAGTCAGTCCACCGGAGACTGCGAAGCAGTCGTCGCCACAGGGCGACTGCGAAGCAGTCACTCCACGCCTACACTGCGAAGCAGTCCCCCCCACAGGTTGCCTAAATTTCTTCCTTATTCGCTACACGGATTTAAACTTATACCTAAATTTGTTGCTTATTCGCTACAGGGAATGAAAAATTATAACCCCGGGCAACGCCGGGTAAACCCGACTGCGAAGCAGTCGTCGCCACTCGACTGCGAAGCAGTCAGTCCACGGGAGACTGCAAAGCAGTCTCCCCGACTGCGAAGCAGTCGTCATCAGAGGGCGACTGCGAAGCAGTCAGTCCACGCCTACACTGCGAAGCAGTCTCCCCCACAGGTCGCCTAAATTCCTTCCTTATTCGCTACACGGATTTAAACTTATACCTAAATTTGTTGCTTATTCGCTACAGGGATTGAAACTTATAACCCCGGGCAACGCCGGGTAAACCTGCTAGTAGAAAATAAAGACATATGCTTTTAAATTCAATATTATATGTATAATCTATATGAATAAAGCGAGAATTCTGTCTTTCTGTCTCTCTGTCTGTTTGACCGGGCTTAACTTCTGCAATTTTGCACCTTTTCACTCGAAACCTTCACTACTGTGTCGGCCTCGGCATCGGACACCCAGTGGAGGGGTTCGCGTACCCCTTTTCACCGCTAACATGGTGAAAATCCCCCAAAACTCTACCCAACCGACCGTCCCTCACGCTTCCACTGCAAAGCGGTTCTATTTATGGCGCCGGTATTCCCCAACGTCATTAATAATGCGCATAACGACACCGTCCCTCATGCCCCAGCTCACCACTGCCAAGCGGTTCTATTTATGGCGCGGGTATTCCCCAACATCATTAATAATGCGCATAACGACGTTGTTTACTTTCGCACAAAATTTAATTACGATCGATTCGAACTATATTCAACGCCGGCTTCACCCTCTTCGACTGCGAAGCAGTCAGTCCACGGGAGACTGCCAAGCAGTCTCCCCGACTGCGAAGCAGTTGTCGCCACAGGGCGACTGCGAAGCAGTCAGTCCTCGGCAGAGGTCGCAAGACGCGACAAGGCATATACAAGACTGCGAAGCAGTCTCCGCTGTACGCAAGAAGGCGTCTACAACACTACAAGACTGCGAAGCAGTCTCCGCTGTACGCCAGAAGGCGTACACAAGACTGCGAAGCAGTCTCCCACACAGGTCGCCTAAATTTCTTCCTTATTCGCTACACGGATTTAAACTTATACCTAAATTTGTTGCTTATTCGCTACAGGGATTGAAACTTTTAACCCCGGGCAACGCCGGGTAAACCAGCTAGTATATTATAAATTTGAAATTTATAACAAATAAAAATAATGAATATATTAATGAACATCACTAGGGCATAACCGATTTTGTTTTTTCTGCCGATTCCGGATACCGGATAGTATAGGCCGTTATTTGCCGATTCCGGTTCCGATTCCGATTTTAAATAGTTCATATCCCCCTACCTATACATATACATATACATACATATATACATACATTCATGCCCATAGATAACTTTATATACATGTACAATTATACACCCCTATATATATATATATTATATAGTATGCCTCTATAGTAGTATGTGTTTAAACTTGTGCCTATATATATAATTCCTATATCTATACGGCTGTGGATGGAGTCATTATCTCCTATGGAGGAGGTCTGTAACTCTGTATTCATGCAGCCTATTGAGTAATTAAAGGTTATATGACCGTGGGAAAGAGGGAGAGATACAGAGAGAGAGAGATGGAAACGGAGAAAGTGTCTATTCTGGGCCGTCTACAGCCGAATTAAGTAGTAGCAATCATAATTATAATTATATGGCAGTGGTCTATACATTGTTATTAGTCCCTCCATAGGCGAAACCTCTTCTCTTCAACGCTGGTAGATGATACAGGGTAGCTTTTGTGCAAGGAACAGAGGTGTCTCTTTTGATCAGCACACCCTACACAGGCTTGTTTACTGAAGTACAAGCCAGAGGGTCGACCTTCTTCCCTGTACCATGGCCTCATTTGGCCTGTAGCTCATACACTGGTAGATTGATACAGGGTACTGAGGGTAGATTGTGGGCAGGAAACAGAGGTGCCTATTGTTTGGCTGGTACAGGCATAGCAGGCCATTCGCCCCCAGCGCCGGTGACTTGGTAAACTGGCCACAGTAGCGTCAACTGCACAGCTTCACACCTAATAGACAATGACAGTCTGGTCCCGGGAACTGATTTAAGGGCCCGAGCATATACGGTAGTTCATAGCGAAAGCAGCGAAAAATGATTTTATTAAAATAGGCGGGTTAGACATTCCGAGTATGGATAATTTCGGATAGTCCAAAATCGACAAAATCGGTTTGCCGATCCGAGTTTCGGTTATGCCCTAAACATCACAAGCATGTATATTTATCAATTTTTGAAAAAATGCAAATTTTGATTTATATCATATCAGTACAAAGTATTCAACTGATAATTATTTTGTACTGAATTATATAGCCCGCGCTACTATTAAAAAATAATTTTACTTTTTTGCCCAATTAATAAGGCCAACCGTTCGTATTAGTTAGTCACTTTAGTCATTGTTAGTGACTGTAATTAACTTGTTTTATTATTAGGACTGTAGTTAGATTTGTGACTCTTTCCCAACAATATCCGCTCCTTCCAAGGTTCTATAGGCCCTATAATTTTGTACCAAATTCCAAAATTTGTTTTACATTCTCGTTTCATAAATCTTATAATTAATAGGGCCTACATATATTTAAGGTGATCGAAAATGAAAAATAATTAATAAATTGGGCACCGGTCATGCTGCAATGGGAAAATTCCTGTCGGTCCGTCACACTGATAGTAAATTCCTGCCGGTCCGCCACACCGAAAAGTTTGGGAAGCGCTGCCCTAGAGCATACATAGGTGACAAGCGCCTCTGATTGGTTCTCTTGAAGTGGCGCTATATGAATCTATGAATGAATGAATGAATGAACAGGCAGATAATATTGAGTCCACTTGAGAAGACTTTCTGAGTTCCGAATGTCTCTGAGATTACCAGAGGGACTGAGGTGCCAATCAGGCCCCTCCTCGCAATTAGCATCTCCCGAGTCGTTGATTTATTGAGGAGAAGTCTCTGGCTCAACAAGATCTGTGTTCAAATTCTCTGATAGCTGTTTCCATCTGAGAAGAGCCAATTAATAATATAAACAAACAGAAATGTCACAAAGTGAACTTTCTGTTATGCTCCTCTCGTTGGCTGCTTACAACTAATGAATATTCATGACCAATGATGTCACTGTTTACAAATGACGAGATTCAAATGGATGAGCTTAATGGGTTTAAATGGGCCAATTTACTTAGGCCGTGTGTTTGTTATATAGCACTAGATTTTCAAATTCTTTTAGAACCGTCTTAGGACGGGCAATAATCTAATACAGTGCTTCCCAAACTGTGGTCCGCGGACCAGTACTGGTCCACGAGCCCTCAGAACTGCCAGTCTTCAAAGTGATTCAAGAAACTGGACAAAAAGGACGATAGACGTTTTTCTCGATTGGGTCTGTCTTCGAAGTGTTTTTCGATTGGGTCTCGCTTCAAACTGGGCATCGGTCCTGCTGCAATGGGAAAATTTCTGCCGGTCCGTCACACTGAAAGTAAATTCCTGCCAGTCCGTCATGCTGAAAAGTTTGAGAAGCGCTGATCTAATACACTTGATACAATAAATACATACAGTACCTACCCATATTATTAGACTCAAACTCAAATTTCGACATTTCAACACGTTTTGTCAAAAAATGTATAACACACAATGTGAACTATATGTTTGAAACTAAGAAACAAACTATTTACCGGGTAAATCTACAACACAATATGTCTGGCAGGATGTTGAAAAACATGGAGGTAACAAAAAATGAAAAAAAAATTAAAAATAAGTTTAGAAATCTGAAAATTTAGCTTTGAGTCTAATAATATGGGTAGGTACTGTATATATATATATATATATATATATATATATATATATATATATATATATATTTATATATGATGCGTGGTGGCTCAGTGGTAAGTTCGGCGCCTTGTGACCGGAGGGTTGCAGGTTCGAATCCCACTCTAGCCGCTGCGTACGGACCTTGGGCAAGTCCTTCACTCGCAATTGCTCGTGGCGCTTCGGCATGAAAATTCCGGCACATTATCAAATGCTGTAGTCGGGAGCACCTCTGAGTAGTAGTAGACTTCGAGAGGCACTATAGAAATATCCGGAATAAAAATAAAATTAAAAAAATATATATATATATATACATATACATATATATGATCCTATATATATGATATATATGATATATATAATAGTAATGTATTTAATGGTTGCAAGTATTATTACGATTCCAAAGTATTTTGCGTAGGTGTATTTCATTTTCAAATTGTTTTTAAACCATCTTGGGACAGGCAATAATCTAGTTATCAAATAAATGTCATCTGCATATTTTATGAGGTAGTTTACATTATTTAGGGTTTGGAGGTCAGATACTCTTGCAGCAGGGGGGGCCCAGCTCAGAGCCTTGCACAACCCTGTTATTACCCAGGGTAATTGTTGCTTGGCATTATTTACAGCAAGAAGGCTTTTACAATGAGCACCGTACCTTATGTCTTAGACAGCCAAGACTTAAGGAGTTCTCTCCCGAAGTTTCTATGTGCCTTTATTATTATTCTTCATTGCATAAATTATACTATCTGTCAAGCTGTTTGGTTGATTCTCTGAAGTGAAAGAAATAATTTTTTTAGAACTTGCCAACTATGAGAAGAATGTTACACGCCAGATGCACAAATACAATGCATACAGGAAGGCTGCGGGAATGATTTCAAAGCATCCTTTGAAGATTGACAGTGGTGCTGAGGCCAAGAAGTTGGTATGTATTTCATTTAATCTCAGCATGTGTGGTAAATTCTGATTTGTTTCATGTAAATTGATTATCAAATGTTTCAAATGTAAAACTATTCTCCATGAGAGGGCAGTTGATTCCAGTTTGGGGTTCTCGATTGACCACTGGGACAAACTTCAGGTCAAGTCAGTTTATTGAACACCAATAATAACATATAATTATTATTGTATTATAAATCTTTTTATAAGTGTAACAGAAAAGAAATAAAGAAAACGGAATAAAAAACACACACTTGCTTTGCCAAACTACGTATGTGACCCAGGGAATCAAAATTAGTCGGATGTCGGCAAATTACATTGCTAGAAAATATGATCAAAAGTAATTTTATGTGCATTTTCAGATTTTAACGGAAATGGGCACAAAAATATGTTTTTTACGTTTCTGATATCTAGCATATGATGAAATTCATTGTTTTAATGTGTATTTTCAGGATTTTGTAACGGTATTGGTTTAGTTTTCATGATTGCATATTAAAATCAGCCATATTTGCTCATAAAATTTCAATGGTTTTTTTGAGCGCGTGGTCTCTTTAGAAAGCTCTTTTCTTTTGACCGACCATTTAGCTTTGAAGACATTCAGAGAACGGTGGCATTCATCACAAACTATGCTGAAGACCATGCTCTGGTTCTCCCTGGAAGAGTGCCAGGCTTCAAGAGAGAGGATGTTAAATTAATGCCGTCTTCCGAAACAAAAATCAAGGTCTTCAAAGCATACTGTTCAGCGATGACAGAATCCAGATTTCGTGCTATGAGTGAAAGAACGTTTAGAGACACTTGGTTGAAGCTCCTACCATTCAATCTTACTGCTCGTCCAATGACCGACTTATGCTGGACTTGCCAGCGGAATAACATTTATATTTACCGAGGGTCGAATATTCTGGAGGAAGAAAATTGTGAACGTCTAAAACAGCAAGAAAAGCATCTAATGATTGTTCACCAAGAATAGTCTTTGTATAATTCGATGGTCAAGGATGCATGGCAAATCAGCTGGTCCAGCTTCACACAAGTTCTTCCTGCAGCCGACCTATCTCGATGCATTACAGTTTTGATTTTGCACAGCAGGTTCATCTGCCGAGTGATCCTCTCCAGCCTGGACCTCTGTACTTTCTTGTTCCCAGGAAAGTTGGTCTCTTTGGGGTCTGCTGTGAGGGGATTCCTAAGAAGGTGAAGTACATGATTGACGAAGCTCATCTTATATCGAAGGGTTCAAATGCTGTGGTTTCGTACATGCATAATTTTTTAAGGTTTTGGACTTGGAGAGACTGATGCCCAACTTCACTGCGACAATTGCTCACGGCAAAACAAAAATCGTTTTGTCCTGTGGTATTGTGCTTGAAGGGTATGCATCGGTCTGCACAAGTCAACTTCACTCAATTTCTTGATTGCAGGACACCCAAAGTTTGCACCTGACGGTTGTTTTGGGCTTCTCAAAAAGGCATTCAAACGCCATGCTGTGTCATCAGTTTAAGAATTCGAGACGGTGGTGAATGAGAGTGCTTGTGTGAATCAGGCCCAGCTGATCGGAAAGGAGAATGGGACGTCATTTGTTTCAGTTGGAGAGTGGCAACAGCATTTCAGTCCCTACTTCAAACCTTTTCCTGGAATAAAAATGTATCATCAATTCATCATTTTAGATTCGATGCCGATCATCCAGGAAAAATGTTTGCAAAAATATCAACTGAGGCAGATGAGGTGGAATTCGATCTTCTGAAGTGCAGAGTCAAAGATCTACCAAAACAATCTGCTCCATCAATCATTCTGGCTGGGCTTCCAGTACAAAGACAGTGGTATCTATATAATCAGATCCGGGAGTATGTCAAAGACACTCTTCAAGATAGGGGGGGTCTGATGTCACCGCATAGATTATATATTAGGGTGGTTCTGACTTTCATGGAAAAAAATTAAAACTGTTTTTTCTTGACTTTCTGCTTTTAGTTGTGTTCCAATGAATATAAAAGAAATTTTTACAAAGTTATAGAACATTATCTTGTCATTTAGGGGTAGCTCAATAACATTTAAATTTGACATAACGGTATTTTAAAAGAAATTTTTCCATTATTCGTAATTTTTAATATTTTCCTTACCTAATGAAACAACAATGTTTAATTGTTGTTATTATTAAGTGAATAAACTGTTAAAGTAGTAGTTCTGAATAATTTCAATCAATTATTATGACTTTATGCTATTATATGGCTCACAAATCATTTGCTGAAGTTTATTTTGACTTAAGCATATCTTTCTTGCATTCTGGAAAGTTGCATCTATGATCATGCACTACTTGAAACAGATATTGTTTCTGGTTTTCTTCGTAATTACGGAATTGTACTCTTCAGTCTTTCAACATTGTCATTTACAACTTGTAGATGATGAATAATTTCTGAGGCAACTGTATAATCATCTCTAAATTCCCATGTTTCAGGATCGCTTTTCAGGAAATCACTAGAGATTCTTAGCCAGTCAAAAAACAGCACAGAGGTCATTGTACATCTATGTTCATTCTATGTCCATGACCACAGACTACTGAACATCTACCTGTATTCTCTTAGGAGGATCATCTTGGCCTGGTCACTCGTGTAAAGGTTTCACCATTGCTCGTTTGGACTTGGCTGTCAATGCCAAATAAATAAAAAACCAAAGCCACGGGCTCCTTACTAAGGTACCACAGATGACCTGCAAATTTATTGCTGGCTACTTTGGAGAGAGCAGGATTTTCTTTTTGATAGCTAACCAGAGTTTTCAGTAAGCATAAATCATTCCAGCAACAATTTAGCAACAGCGGCTGCCTGTGCTTCTCCTGTGCCAGAATGTAGCTTGGTAACTGTACTGAAAGAAGATGTTACTAGATCTGTCTTCAGTTATGGTGGCTAGCGGTGTTATGTCCGAGCGATCGGCTAAAACTCTTCGGGGGTCTTTTAGTATCGCCTGGATGCGTGGGTTGTTCGCGAAGATGACGAAGACAACGAAGACAGTCGTAGTTTGACGATTCGTATTATATATACAATCTATCTTACACGACTTATCTACAGCACGGTCTCGTCAACGCAGTTCATTAGGCTACTTGTCGAGTCTAGGCTCCTCGCGTTACTTTCTTTTACTTCGCTCTTCTCTCTTGAGTCAATTTTCCGTCACACGATTCCTCCCAGCGAAGTCTTACCGCCTCTGTCCTGGTGAGCGAATCCTACGACCAACCGATTCCTCCTCCCGTGAGTGAATCCTACGTCTAACCGATTCCTCCTCCTGTGAGTGAATCCTATGTCCGACCGATTCCTCCTCCCGTGAGTGAATCCTACGTCTAACCGATTCCTCCTCCTGTGAGTGAATCCTATGTCCGACCGATTCCTCCTCCCGTGAGTGAATCCTACGTCTAACCGATTCCTCCTCCTGTGAGTGAATCCTATGTCCGACCGATTCCTCCTCCTGTGAGTGAATCCTACGTCTAACCGATTCCTCCTCCTGTGAGTGAATCCTATGTCCGACCGATTCCTCCTCCTGTGAGTGAATCCTATGTCCGACCGATTCCTCCTTCCGTGAGTGAATGCCGTCCTCCTTCCAGTCTTCGCTCTTCCTCCTTCTCCCCTTTCGCCCTGACCTGTCATTCATCCATCTCTCCCCCAATCTCGCTCTCCTCTCGGTCGCGCTATCATTCCTTCGCCCCTCCTTCTCCCTGCGCCCCTCTTGTGACGCCCGGTCAGGCCCTAATGTCAGTCAGTCTTATCTGATCTTGACTTTACATATTTCATTAGTGTTCTTTTGCCTACATCAAATGCTAAGCAACACATAATACTAATGTTACATAATAATACTAATATAATCGTCCATGACTGTCACTACAGTAACTTCAAGAAGTTGGCTTTCTCCAACATCAGATAAAATGACAGACCTGTCAACCAAATGTTTGCATGTCAGATCCGGAAGGAGTTATCATCCAAGTGCACAACCAGTGTAGATGATGTAGTTGTTTTAAATATATCTTAATTTCTTAGCAGTTTCTTCTCAATATTGTTCTCGTTCTCTATGTATTGAAGAACGGCTGATTTTCAACTCATCTACATTGTGGCCTAGAATATAGCTACAGCTGCTAACACGTACGTTGCCTTCCTGTCACTTAACTTTGTCCTGTCCAAAGCTGCTGCCAGACTTGGTGTCACAATATCTGTTGTTAGTCGCTTTTTTTAAAGGAGGTTTCCTTTTAATTAAATTTACATTTTGACTGCCACCATCTTCGCATTCTTCAGTTGAATCATCACTACTAAAGGTTTCAAGAATAATTTTCTCATTCATGGCTTCCAAATATTGATCTTCTTTCTGCTTTCTCTTCATGCTTGATTTTGTCTTTTAGGTGCCCTCATTTTTTTAAAGTAAGTACCATATCAACTGGTCCCATACAACAACGACTGCCTCTTTCTCTTTGGGCAAGCAAACACTCTTTATCCTCTTAGATTTCGATTATGTTTAAGGCATCCAAGTGAGCAATGTCAAATAAATTATCTAAGGCATCAACAAATTCTGTTTAATTTTTTTTGCTGAGGCTCAGTTTTCCTGTTAACATATTTCTTTAATTTGATCCAATAGTTATTACTAATAGGAACTGTAATCGTAAAACTGAAACTCTGTCTTTTGGATGCACAGTAATTAGGCTATGTTAGACAAGCTCTGACAACTTCAACTTCATTGAGCTACCTCTAAATATTGCTCAAATGAGCTCATATTTGGCCAGATTTACTTTTGTGTGTACTAGAACAAGATAATAAGCGGAAATAATCACATTTAAAAATTTCAGATTTCAGAACCACCCTATTATATATGTATCCAGAGTCTACCTAACTAATGCATAGACACAGTTCATGATAATGTACTTCCCGCTGAAGTGGTGAAGTCCTTGAACCTAACAGGTGGTTTGACAGTTCGTCCTGAACGAGTAGGTCGTTAGCAACTCTTGACAGATGGAGTGTCGTCCTTTGGAGGTATGATGACTGGAGTGGAGTCCTTTGGAGGTATGATGACTGGAGTGGAGTCCTGTGGAGATATGATGACTGGAGTACTTCACTTCCTACAGGACTTCTGCTGTAAGTTCTGGAGTCTGAATAAGTTTCATCCTCGACCAAAGGCTGACATTTCAGAGGTGGTTCATTGGTATGAAGTAATTCGTGACAATTTTGTCAAAGGGTTGACCCATCCTCTGTCTTTACGATGTAAGAGGTGTTATTTGTTTGTCCATAACCACACCAAAGTGCCATTTACCCTTTTGATTGAACCGAATAGCATCTTGTTCTTGCAGAAGTGGAAATGAAAAATGGGAATTCGACTGAGCATACCGTGGGCTTGCTGTCATTATTTTGAATTTCCATAAGTCTGCAAATTTTTACACTGCTTGAAGATATCTGCAGCATCTTTTTCCCATGGTCGTTCAGGCACTGGATTAGAGACTAGTGGGTGCTGCCTACAGACTGCATTGCATGTGGAACATTTACCAACAAATTGCTCAATGTCTTTTGACAGTCCTGACCAAAACTAGGTTGTACGTGCAAGACCATTGCGTTTGTGTATGCCAAGGTGTCCTTCGTGCAGTAGAGCCAGCATTTCAAGATGCACTGTCTGTGGCACTATCAGCTTTCCATGCACAAACACTAGGCATTCAAGTTCATATATGTTTCTGGTGTTGTTTCAGCTCAGCTGATAGATCTGCTCTAGCTTAAGGGAACTCTTCCTGAACTAGACTTTGCAGATCGGCCAACACGACATCATTCAGAGTCTTATGGCTAAGTTAATAATCACAAATTGGCCTTTTAAAGATTGCTCCTAGTGGCTTGTGATCAGATAATTGTCTTTGCGAAAATTGTAATGCGAAAATTTCTCACATGTAAACACGATAGCTAGCAATTCTTTGCGCATAATTTCTCTCTGCTACAGTTAAGGATCTCGATGCTTAAGCCCATCTTGTAGCTCAGACATGAACTAAGACCTGTGGAAGATGCATCAGTCTGTACGACCTCTCTTTGGATCATAATACTTCAATGTTGCTGCCTCACTTATCAATTTCTTGATTGCTTGCATAGCATTTTCATGCCGGTCTGACCAGTGCTATGCTATGTCTTTTTTAGTATCTACCGTACTACGTCTGTGTGGAGGAAAAGTTTGGTATAAACTTAGACAAATGCATTTTAAAATGTGCATCACAGAATACCAACCAAATGGAGTGTTAAAGGTGCTGAAGTGGCTGCTCGATTCATCAAGCTTAATCTGCCAAAATCTATCGTTCATGTCTATGATATTCACATGAAGGCCGACTTTCCATCCTCGCAGGTTTGGATGCAGTAGTGTTCCCTTTTAAGGTCTCTTGGATCCAGACATAAGCGAAGACAACCATCTTTTTTCTCAACTATGAGCATATGACCCAGTCAGTAGGTTGATCTTGCTTTTCCCATAGTGTTTTCTTTAATCTCTCTTTGAGTGCAAGAGGAATTTGTCTTGGAAAATGAACAGGTGGAACATTCTTTTAAATTATTATGTGGTACCTGGCATCTCTCCTAGTCCAGTGAACACATCTTTATAACCGTCTAATATGAGCAATAGGACAGATGGGTGCCTTGCAGGTTAAATTCAACTCTGTTAAACAAACTTGTTATCATCTTCCTCCACTATTGCTACATGTAATCTAAGGGGCCGTCCACATATTACGTACGCACTGAGGGGGGAAGGGGGATCGGATTTTGGCGATTTTGCGTACGGGTGCGAACGGGGGGGGGACAAAAGTGTACGTACGCAAACTAAAAATTCTAATTATGACGTCCACATTAGCCTATTTATAACTCTGTATTGTCCTATAGTCGTCCGATGGCATTTTATTACATTATATAAAAGCCATGTGCAGTTATTCTGTGCTGTGAACAAGACACCTATAATTTGTCTATATTGGCCCTCACTCATCCTTCAATCTGGCCTAAAGTGCAGACTTTCGAGACACTTTCTGCAGCTGGTCTTCAGGGGGGGGGGTGCGTCAAGTGTACGTACGCGGGGGGGTGTGGAAGAAAGTACGCTTGCGAACAGGGGGGGAGGGGAGTACAATTTTCCCGGATTTTTGCGTACGTAATATATGGATGGCCCCTAACTGCATACTTGTCAGTTTGAATTTAATAAACAAATATTATTATTATTATTATTTTGCTTTCCTGCAGACTCGTGACTTTTATTATTTGTGACTTCTGCCGCATCTGATCCATGACTTTAAAACTTCCTCCACTATTGCTACATCCATTGTCCACTCCAATCTTGAACTCCCTCTTACTCAACACATGAATCCACCAAAATTAAGAGCCTACAACTTATCCAAAACTCACTAGCCCGAGCTATCACCAGAACACCTCTCACCATATCACTCCCATCCTTGTATTACTCTGTTGGCTGAAATATAAGCCAAAATATCTTCACGACCTCTTCACCATCCAGTCACCCCACTCTATTCAGTTATCCTTATATTTCACTCTTACTCAAACCCCAGTCACTATATACAAGTATGCATCTCAAGTTCTCCAACTGAGCCATATGCCACACTGCACCTCAACTCTGCAACAAACTTCCTCCTGAATTCCACATATTCTTAGTTCCTCCACCAATACTGCAACTCACCCACTATCATCTGCCTCAGGCTCTTCTACTTACACCCCACAGGCTTTCCACTCCAGATTAAAGTCCCACCTCTTCAAGAATTCCTACCCTAATACATCCAATCCTCTGCCTGCCAAGCTTTCTCATTCTCAGTTAAACTTAGCAGCTCCTCTGCTTCCTGTCTTTGGTCTCTCTGGCAGTAGGACTCAAATCCTCCTCTGGACGATCCCTCGGACTTGATGCATTACTCGTGAGTAAGCTGGTACCCTGCGCTTAGCTTTCAAGTGGTGCTTTGGAAATTTGGAGTTTACAAGTATGATTACTTCTTGTTGATCTCTAAAGAAAACTTAAAATCATTGTAGACCTAGATTCAGTAAAGAAAACCTATTTATTGTAGGATGGTGTTGGAGACAAAATTGCTAAAAAAATTGATGAATATCTTGCAACTGGAAAACTGGCAAAACTAGAAAAGGTAAGGTTCATTTATAGTAAATACAAGCTTCTGCTGGACTAAGCTCGCCTCTGGATTTGCAGAACTAAGCATTATGTCTTCAAGTATATCTCTGCCGAATGCCTTGATTACTGTAAGTTGCTTCTTGTATCAAATAGTCTAACATGTTCAAACTCCAAAAGGTTCAGAGCTCTTTGGCTAGCTAGCCAAAACTAATATGTCAAAATATGAACATAAAACCACTGTGCTTGAATCTTTGTAGTGTCTTTCTCATTCCTCCATAAAGGACGTCCGCAAAATATGACTTACTTTGGACCCCTCCCTCCCCATTTTTCCGCATTTGACCTTACCCTCCCTCCCTCCCCCTTTGCGGACGTCCGCGTGTCTAAGCCAATTTTTAATGTCATAATAATTATTTTTACAATTATTCCACAGTACCTGTGCACGTCTTAGTGACAGTTAGGTCTTAGTGACAGTTTGGGTTTCATATCGCAGCGTGTGCTGTAATAAAAGCCTCATTAAAGTCTCAGGAAAGGTTATACCATGCAAGTGGTTTCAGGCAATCACTTCACTGACCTTTTCATCTTTTGGGTTAGGTTGAAACAATGTGGTGTTTAAAAAACTATCAAATTTAAAATTTTAGATGTGGACGTCCGCACTGGTCGTAACCCTCCCCCCTTGTCCGCATTTGAATGACCCCTCCCTCCCCCTCATTGCGGACGTCCTTTATGAATGACCCCTAAGCGAAGGATGTGTTTTGTATTGGGGCCAGAATCGCGTTTACAGAAAAGTTGTTTGATTTAATGATTTTAGTAAAAAAAACGCAAAACTTTTATAAGTGTACAGTACTCGTTAGTTGCAACCCAATGCAGCAATACTATTATTATATAATATAAAAATGCTTGAAAATGTCTTCTGCAACAGTATTAGCCATTTTTTCAATGATTTGTTGGTCATATGTCTATGACCAACAAATGCATCAAGTGAGTTTTTGTCTAATTAGCTCATTTATCGCATGCTCACGCTTCTTTCATTTTGCAACTCCAGAATCATAGCAATGTTTCATTGCGCGAGGTTTTAATCACTTTGTAATTATCAAAATTTCAATAATTATTACTGGTTAGCAATACTAATAAAGCTTTAATTACTTTAGTTTTAAACACTAAAAATGACAGAATCATCAGACTAAAACTTTCAACACGTAAACTGCAGCAGATGGCTAACAAGTTTGGACCAACGACAGAAAACTAACAAGTTTGATGTTTTTTTGCACAAAGTCAAAATTTATTATTGACCTGCATGAACAAAACAATTATAAATTAAATTAATATACTTTTATGTGAATTGTAAAAAAAATTGAAAATAGGCTATATTTAAAATAATTAAAAATTCATAATGTAAATTTTTATAAGTGATATAATTTTCATTCGTTTGGGGGCCTTCCGAGGTTTGGGGTCCCTAGGCGTGCGCCTATGCGTAAGCGCGCCTCTGATTGGGGCTGATTGTGTATAAAACATTGAACTCTGTCCAACCACAATACTTAAATTCAGTTTTCACTTTTCAGTCTTCAGCCTTATCATTCGAGCAATTGATGTCATCTGATCATCTTTCTTTGGTCATACTTACACCCAGAGCTGTTCTTGGTCAATAGGTTTTTTGTTGCTGTACCTAGATTTTGGAACCTTAAGCCTATCTGTCCTTTCTGCTTGTGCCATTTCATTCACAGCTTAAACCTTTTTCACATTACTTATCATAGGTCGCAAGGGTCCTTGAGGCCACCACGGCGCTTGACCTTTGGAGGTCTTCTAACCATCTCTGCCTTAATTCAGATAAAACCTAATTTGTTTGGCTTGGTGGTCGAGCCAAACTTGCCAAGATTGACATTGAATCGCTCCATGCCAGGTTCCCAGAAGAGAAGACTAAAATATAGATGGAGGCTCAACTGCTACCAGCCCTTTTTAGGAGGAGGCTGACTGCAGCATTGACAAACACTGTGGAGCAAGGCTTGTATAGCAGTTCTAAGGCCATACAATTTTAAGTTTTACATAATGTGTCAGTAAGCTTGATTGAAATGCATACATTAATATAAATAGACATTTATATAGTGCCTTTTGAAGGTGCTAAGTAGGGGTCCACCGGAAATCACCTTGGACATTTGCCTCGGCCAGAAATCCCGTTTATGGAACTATTCGCCTCGGCAAATACTGTAGACGCAAATACATGTAGTTGGAAAATTTTTTTTTTACATTTTTTTATTTACGTATATAAAATTATAAATGTTCAGCCTTAAAACAATTACACATCCATTGAATTCAATTCCATTTTCTTTAAATTATGTCAATTTATTGAATTTAATGCAATTTTAGAAAACTTCATAACTGCACAGAAATGACTAAAATTCAAAACGTATCAGTCACTTATTACAAGTACACAAATTTATTTCGATAATTTTTTATTACATGAAAATATGAAGCTTCGCATATGGAACAAATGGTACCCGGTTCGTTTCCGGATCCGGCAAATAGTACATTCAAATACTCGGATTCGGCACTCGGAAAATGTCTTTCTAGTGGACCCCTAGTGCTAAGGCTCATAAAACAACAGCATATGAAGTTTACACTTCATATGTCAAGTCTTACCTTATGTCTAAATATGTATAAACTCACAAGAGTAAAGATAGGAGAAAGCAGAAGAGGAAAAGCTCAGGTAAAACAGAAATTATGGCACATAAATTACTTATTGTGGGTAAGAAGATGCCATCACAGACATCATTGTACAAAGAGATCATGTTAGTCTTCAATGTAGTGTACTTGACAGCTTGGCAATTTTTCTTCTCTTGCCTCTGATTCATGTTTGGGATTGGATCTGATGGGATTGGTATGATCCTTTACAAAGTCTTTTGCCATGCAGTTAAAGAATTTGCCAATGATTTGTTCCTTCAAATTGTGGCCACGGGAACATAAATTGGTTCCAAACAACAAATGTTGCCCAATCCATCAGTTTGAGGACTAATGATCATTGAGCGAAGAGTTTAGGATTTGTGCTGTGAGATCTGCATTGCAGCGCAACTCTTCAAATACTCGCCAACAATGCATGGCCAACATTGGATGTGAAGTTAGTTACTTATCAAAAGTGGTTGGGTGAGCTTGGCAGCTGTTACGATATTTGGAGTTCAACAACCAAAAGCCCAAATATCAGTCAGGCTGCCGAAAGGGCCATTAATCAGAAATGCTTCTGGTTCGACTGTGAAGCCATTGATTCTGGCTGTGTCACATGTCTAGCTCTCCTAGATGTGAATGCTGCTCTTGACACAGTCAATCACCACATCCTTCTGACCAGACTTTCAACCTCATGTGGTATTACTGGTCAACCTACCTGTATAGCCATGTTATGAGAGTGGAGATGGGCAGATCGGCTTGGGCCACTGTGGTGCACAGGGTCCCTCAGGGCTCGGTGCTTAGGCCACTCCTCGACAAACTGTATACTGCTGATCTTATGGCTGCCAGTTGCTGACCACATACGCTACAAGATCCTTATGATTAGGGGATAACCGATTTTTTTTGCCGATTCCGGATACCAGATAGTATAGGCCGTTATTTGCGGATTCCGATTCCGAATTCTGATTAGTAATAAATCTCTGCACTAAGGCCTAATTCCACATTAGTCATCATTGGCTAATGGCGTGGCATCAGGTACAGGCAGTAAGAAGCCAGTCAGTTCACCCCTTCCCTATATCATGATATATTTCTTCACTGATTGACAGGCCTAACGATCAGCCTGTAGCAGATACAGGGTAGGTTTCGGAAATTGTTTTAAGGGCCCTTGCAATCCTTGGCAAAATTATAATTATATG
Organism: Allolobophora icterica; assembly: GCA_963556255.1. Lineage (NCBI taxonomy): Eukaryota > Metazoa > Annelida > Clitellata > Crassiclitellata > Lumbricidae > Allolobophora > Allolobophora icterica. The sequence goes on along the minus strand of OY744610.1, from coordinate 28,351,788 downwards.
TGAGTAGCCTATAAATTGTTTGGTTAATCTTGGGCCATTCACAGCCCTAGTAGTACCAATCAAAATTGTGACTTGCTCTGGCAAAACGAGGCTGTTGTCCAAAAATTTAGTATTATATATTTTGGGTTTAAAATGATAAACAATAATTTCTGTTTAAAATGTTGAAAAAATTATTATTCTATCTTTATTGGTTCCAGAGATATGAATTTTAGAATGTATTGCTACTCGGTGGTACAATTTCGAGAAAAACGCAATCAAAGTTTATTATCTTAATCAAACTCAACAAACTCAACCATCGTTATGCAACAATTTACCTAGTGAAATTCACTCCGTTCCACTTGTTAAGGACTGCAGGGCATTTTCTTAAACAGAAAAGACACATCTTTTTCCATCTGACTGATAGATGCCGTACACAGCACCTGTGAGAGGCTCTTAGATGCGCTGTACAATTACATTACATTCTTGTCCATATATGGTGAGGACCACCAACTGGCCTCTTTCAGCCTATTGAAGGGCTGGAAATCATTGCTTTCAAGGCCGTGTTGGTCACCACGGCGCACGATGTATCCAAACAGCCAAAGCCTCCTTGCATGAATCATCTCCAACACTAGGACATGCATCGTGTATATATCCGTGTTGATGACATGCGCTGTATAGGGAATGCAAATGCATCCTGAGGCACCACCACTGGAAGACATCGATCTTTATGGTCTGCCCTTTTAAGTAGGAGGGCAGACCACAGGCGGATTTTTGTGTCCATCCAGATGTTAGTGTTCCATATACCTTGTTGAGGCTGCTCATGCAATTTTGAGTGATGGCTATGTCCACTGCCACCATCAGCCCCAACATGGATAGGTTTCCCTATCTTGATAGGGAACCCACAAACCAGCTCCACCTGGTTTCCCATGACCTGCACATTTTCTGATATTTGACATGGGTCTGCTGTAGTTTGGATTTTTGTTTTCGCTTAGTTGATCTCCAGTCTGAATTTACGTATGCTTTTCCTGGTCTATTATGTCCAAGGACAGAACCAGGGTTTCAAGCATTCTGTATGGCACCACCAGCATGTAAATACACACTTGTCTTTCCACTCGTTTGATTTCATGAAATTTTGTTATTTCTTGGACAAATTTTGTAATCATGGACATTTATCTATTCTTCAAACTCAGATGAGGCGAATTGAACTTGCAGCAATCTATGACACCTTTGAAGTTCTGCTAAACTCACTAGCTTAAAATTTGTGGATAATTTTCGTGAAATTTAATCAACTAAATTAGACAACTTGTATGTATGGACAGTGTTTGTGAAGGGAGTGTCATGTGAGCAAAACCTACATTGGTGCACAGCCCGGAATATCTGAGGCAACTCAGTTGTGGCAGCCAGACTGTATTACGAAAAGTGAGGAACACTCTTTTCTCACTGCATATACAAAGGCCGCAGTCTGAGCGAATTACTCGGCCAGAACTGTTCTGAAAGTTGCCAAACATGTCCGTCAGCTGCCTTTTGTGAAGAACAGCCTCAGCTTTTCTTGTCTTTTCATATGCCTGCTGCTGGTTGCCATGTCTCAGGGTGGTTCTGCACTTGTGCAGGCATCTTTACTCCTCTGTCCTACATTTAGCCTCTGTATCAGCTGCCACGTTTTGTATGTGATTAATTTCTTCCTGGCCTCTCTCTCCATGCTTTTGTATCTGTCTCAATGTAAATCCTTATATAGAATGCCACCTTTTAAGTATTTTGATTTTCAGTTGTAGGATTATGGCCTCGAGAAAACTTAATTTGACATATCTCTTGATGTTGTGTGCATTAATTATTATATAAGTGACCAAGTTATGTAAATATTTATCTTGACCAATGTTTTAACGAGATTTTATTGATGGTAGCCTTAGAGGCTTATGAGTACTCTCCAATTTACTACATTCATAAACATAAACATTCATGTGGGAGCAACTTACATCAGGTCATAGGTATGTTGTACTTCAACTTGCAATTTCTCAAAAGGAGTCATGAAGAGACCTACATCTGTAAAAGAAAGGTAACTGCTTACTGTTTGTGACAGAAATAATTATGTAGTTCTCTCCTAATATTCAGCATTATCAAACTCAGTTTTGATTTTTCCAATTTTGTGAGGGATTTCTCATGCATGGTCACTTATGAGCTACTAGCTGGTTTACCCGGCATTGCCCGGGGTTATAAGTTTCAATCCCTGTAGCGAATATCCTCCATCCATCCACCCTCCATGCAACTGCATCCTTCATCCACCCTCCATCCACCAGCATCCTCCATCCACCCTCCATCCACCAGCATCCTCCATCCATCCACCCTCCATCCAACTGCATCCTTCATCCACCCTCCATCCACCAGCATCCTCCATCCACCCTCCATCCACCAGCATTAGGGTGATTCACGCCGCCATGGGAAAAAAATTTTTTTTCCTGATTGGCTGACATAGTAGATTATTTTGTTCCTTTGGTTGTTCTGAACAATACAGCAAAATTTTACTGTAATCTATCAATGTTTACTGGTTGCTCAACGACCTCATATTCGAGATATGGTCCCCATGGAGAAAGCAATGTATTTGCCATTGATGAGACCCTAGAATGCAATGATCTAATTAAATTGGGGTAAAATCTTGGGATGCATCGTTTCAGACAGCCAGATGCATATCATATGGTCAGATGGATGGCTAAGGTTAGTTATTGCTTCAAGAATTATCCTTTTAGAGATCAATTTCAAATGAGAATGGGAATGTATGGGAACTTTTGTGCCTCTTGGAAAAGAAATACCATTGAATTCTGTTTGTTTGCAAGTCATATATATGTGAGAGCATGGATAGCTTGTTCGGTGATATCTGATGCACCAGTTAACGACTTCCAGTTGTACAAGCAGATCAGGCAGTATACATCAATTAACAAAGTTGTGTCTGAGGATGCCAAAAAAACAATCATCTGCGGTAAATAGGACCTGAAAGAAAGCCAAAGGAACCCTTGGCTTTCTTTCTGACAAAGCATCATTGGACCTGAATGCAACATTATTGCTGGCATGCTACAACATGGCAAAAACTGAAGAGTCAGAGGCATTAAAATAGATCCTTGTATGGATCTACGCAACGAAGAGCTGAATGAGCTTGTTAATCCATCTTAAGTCTGTACCATGCGTTCTCTTGGCTTTGATACAGTCTTCATCATGTCTAATAATCCAGAAACTTGGAGCTCATCTGTGATATTTCAACAGATCGAATCTGCCATGGTTAGTGTGTGGTCAGTGATGCTGCTGAGTGCTCCATTGCTCTGATATGACATTTCAATGAGTCTGTAACCAAGAATTAAAATGAGATGCAAAAATTGATGCAGGTGGTTGAAGATCACTGACGCCGTGTGCCAGATTCTGCCAAATCTACTTGGAAAGGCTGCAGTTCGCGCTAACAGCTGGAACACTGATTTACGATTGACTAATAAACACTTCCTGGTTGATTGTTAGATTTTTTAGTCAACAGATATGTGAATTTCTATTTTCTAATGGATACTTTGAGTTATTAATGAATCTACTATTCATGCTATTCAACTTTATTCTATGTGCGATATAGCCATCATCTTAATATGTAACTTGAGAATACGATTGTATGGGAACTTTTGTGCTCACTGAGCAACCTCTAAAATGTATTTGATACTGAATTTTTTTATACAGACTTTAATCTGAACCCAAAAGGAACAAAATAAACAACTATGCACATTAACTTTTCAAAAAAATTTTTTTTGAATCACCCTAACCAGCATCCTCCATCCATCCACCAGCATCCTCCATCCAACTGCATCCTTCATCCACCCTCCATCCACCAGCATCCTCCATCCACCCTCCATCCACCAGCCCGGGGTTATAAGTTTCAATCCCTGTAGCGAAATAAGCAACAAATTTAGGTATAAGTTGAAATCCCTACGGCTGCGCCATCTGGCGAATCTTTAGAAATGCGTGCCGGTGACAGAGAATTGGTCGTGAAACACAGAGAATCTTCTCGGGCGGCGCCATCTGGCGAGTGAAAATAGGTTCAGTGTAAGTATTTATGACCAGGTAAAAATGCATGGGCCGGGTAGGTTTTTGCCCGGGACACCATGGTAGCGGTGAAAAAGGGGGGACGCGAAGCCGACCACTGGGTGTGTCATGCCCACCCGACACAGTAGTGAAGGTTTCAAGTGAAAAGCTCTAAAACTGTAGAAATGCATCCCGGTCAAAGTCGCTGTGACAGACAGAGTTTCTTTGTATATATAGATTTGTTTGTACGAGTAGCATAAGATTGCGAAATAATAAACTTGGATAAATTGTAGATTCGAGCAGATGATACAAATGTTGCCATTACGGAACTAACAAGAGTCACTGGCATTGGGTAAGTAACTATCATTCATAAATTCTTAAATATCTTGGTGCACACGTTTGATATGTGTGTGTGTTTTGAAGTCTGTAACGAAGTTTTTATACTTTTTTATAGCAAAAAACAGTGCCGTGCCAGCAAGGTCAATGCTGGAATGAGAAGGGAATGAGCACAGGTGTTGTCATGAGCCAAACATGATTGCCTTAGATTGAAGCAGAACGATGCATGCACTTACGAGAGGCACTCTTCAAGTAATATCTTGCAGGGCTGATCGGTTACAGAAAGCTGAGATAGTAGTAGTAGTTTCAGTTTAATGACGCTGTGTCATAACAAAGATGATTAGCGTCGCCCTCCTCCTTTACCCAGGCTTGGGACTGGCACTGTCAGAGTACGAACAGTGACGAACAGCTGAGATCATTAGTACATTTTTAATCGACTTATTATATTGTTGCCTAGAGGCAACCATGTGGCTGATGTGGTTTTGTGGTACTCAACAGATTGTAATTGTAACTGTAATCGCAGATTATATATAGTGCCTGTTTAAAAGAGACTCGGCAGGAAGGTTGCTTGCACCTTGCTGCTTGACAATCCCTGAGCTCTACGTGTTTGCCTGAAACATTGCTCAAGGTGTCTGACTTCTCAACCAATATGGCAACAGCCTCCATCCAACCATGGATAGATATAGGTCTTAGTATGCTTTCACAGGCTTAAGGGGAAATGACTGTTGATATGATGCACTTTGAAGATTTATAGATGTAGTTAATAGGTCTTAACAGAGTGGACTATTCAAAAGGCCAGCTTACCACATAGACCAGCAGAAAAGGAATAGTGATTGGAGTCTTTTAGGAGTGGCCAGTAGCGGCTTTCAGAATCATTTGTAAGGGCTTATGATCAGTTTTAACATGTATCGGATCCAGTCCATATAATGTCTGAAGTGCTGGCATGCGAATACTATTACTAACGTCTCGTTTTCAATCTGACCAATCTGACCATAACCCCTCTTGACCTGGGAAAGAGTGCATGAAGCAAATGCCACAGGCTGACCAGACCAGACCAGTGGCATTAGTGCCACTCCAAGCTCATATTAACTTGTATCGCAATGCACAGTAATCGAGTCGTCAACATTGTAATATTTCAGTGCTTTAACTTGCAAGCATGATCTTAATTTTAGGCATCCTCATGTTGCGGTAGTCAGTCCCATTCTGTTGCATATTTGTAGTTCTGCCAACTATCTGGAAAAACTCCCAGTTGATTGCGGCACAGTCCATAGGAGTGGGAATAGGAATTAAAGTCGTCACAGCCATAACTTGAATATACTTTAAAGCCATGTATATGGATATGTCTTAACACTACTATATCAAGTCTTTATATCTAACACCATGTTGTCAAGAGGACTGCCTAGTTTGTTCTGACCACAGGTGTAATTGTGCAATGTACATATTTACCCAGCCTATGCCCTTAATCCAGCACAGACGATTCCCATTAACATTTGGGTAGTGCATAGCAGAAGTTTGTAGTGTAAATATATGAATACAAATAGATACTTGTATGCAAACAGACAAGTTGACAAACAGAATAACTGAAATTCACATTTAAGGATGAAAATTGAATAATTGACAATATTGAAACTTCTTTGATCAATGAACATGAGTATTGTGGCAACAATTATGGTGATACTGATAATGAGGATGGCTGTGGGCAAGATGGTGTTATTTGTGCTTCTCATTCAGTTTGATAGATTAAACGTAATTAGGGGTCCACCGGAAATCACCTCGGACATTTGCCTCGGCCGGAAATCCCGTTTCCGGAACTATTCGCCTCGGCAAATACTGTAGACGCAAATAGTTGCAAAAAATTTTTCCTTTAAAAAAATTTTTTTCCTTTAAAAACTTATTCAATAAACTTACGTATATAAAATTATAAATGTTCAGCCTTAAAACAATTACACATCCATTGAATTCAATTCCATTTTCTTGAAATTATGTCAATTTATTGAATTTAATGCAATTATAGAAAATTCACAACTGCACAGAAATGACTAAAATTCAAAATGTATCCGTCACTTATTACAAGTACACAAATTTATTTCGATAAATTTTTATTACATGAAAATGTGAAGCTTCGCATATGGAACAAATGGTACCCGGTTCGTTTCCGGATCCAGCAAATAGCACATCCAAATACTCGGATTCGGTACTCGGAAAATGTCTTTCCGGTGGACCCCTAAATGTAATGTAACAAAACATTTGTATAGCACCTTTCAAGGATCTCCCAAAAATGCTTTTTCGGCTGTCCAACTGATCTACGCAAGTGTGACTTTAGGGAACGAGAAAATGTGTGTTGAGCTGGTTCATGTATGGAGTGCCTTGACCTACAAGTGCTATCTGAAGCCAGGATTTCTCCTTCAGTGAAATAGCAGTGAGGCAGTTTTAGGAGTAACATGATGTTACTAGCATCAATATTCTTTAACAGTTTAATGACAAGAGGTATTAGTTTTCCATACATTTTAGTACATGCTTGTCGTTAAAGTGTTAATGAGGAGATGTCATGACTGGCACGTGATAGTGAGAGTATCCAGAAGCTGCATTTTCTACCATCTGTGAGGGAGTGCCTGTCAGTATACACAACCCTGTACTGCAGACTTCATTCAGCTTAATTCATTCATCCCTTATCCTTAGCACAACTTGGACCAGGAACGCTGAACATAGTGTTTTCCAACAAATCTGGACATGACGATTGATCTCACCCACCCTCTGCCCCCAGTGAGCTCACTTCTAGCGACTGTTCCATTTATCAGAGCTTTATATGCTTACTGATGAACTCTGTTCCAAATGAACTTTAACACTATTATTTAGGACAGCATTTTTAAAAGGAACTAAAAGGCAATACATCAAGTGTCTGATATACATACATAAGTGATGATGATGATGATGATGATGATGATGATGATGATGATGATGATGATGATGATGAAGAGGAGGAGGAAGATGACTGCTGAAATTTAAAGTAGTTTAAAGTTTTCTTAGCTAAGCACAGTTTTCAGTGCATCATGGATGTTGAATTGGTAACCATTTTATGGCAGAAAAATTGTATCACCTAAATACGATGTTATGCTGTTGTCAGGCCTGCAGCAGCACAGAAGCTAGTCAGTGAAGGAATAAAGAGCATTAAAGGTAAGGTTATCAGCTTCAATTGTACTTGCCACTGCAATATTGCACAAGGCATAGTCACTGCTAAGTGAATCTGATAATCAAAGAACAATCTTAAGACCATTAGCTGTATTTTTTCTAGTTATATTTGTAATCTAAATTTATGCAGCACCACTCTTTACCTGACAATGCAAAACCATGATCACGTGCTTGAGGATAAGAGCCAAAGAAGTCTAAAGACAGCTAGGTCACAGCATAGTAAGGCAACAACTGCCTTACTATGCTGTGACCTAGCTGTAAGTATATAAGGGACAATCGTCCTTATATAAAGGAGAGAAGGGGAGATCCACAAGACTACAAAAATTAGAGGCATGAGCTTACAGAGCATTCCAGGAAAAGTCCACCAAAACAGAATGAAACAGTATGTTGAAAGAGCACTTGGAAAAGAGCAAGCCAGGTTCAGACCAGGAAGAAGCACAATTGATCAACTATTCACAATGAGACAGATACTTGAAAAGAGCTTAGAACACAACCAGAAAGTCTTCATTAACTTCATAGACTTCAAACAAGCATTCGACAGTATATGGCATGATGGAATATGGAGAGCGATGCAAAACGCAGGAATACCAGAGCAGGAATACTGATCAAACTTGTACAAGAGATATATCAAAAATCATCAAGTGCCATAAAAGTAGATAAAAAGATCACAGAATACTTTCACACGAAAACTGGAGTACGATAAGGATGCATCTTATCTCCATACTTATTTAACCTAGTGTTAGAAGCAGTAATGTCACTCAGCCTTAACAACACCGAGGCAGGAATAAAGCTAAATGGAGAGCTGGTGAATAATCTCTGATTTGCTGACGACATTGGCCTCCTCACTAGAAGCGAGCCAGAACTACAGGATATTACGACACAAATTGACGAAACCAGTAGAAGATTTGGCCTAATGATCAACGCAGAGAAAACTAAAACAATGGTGATTGAAAAGACCAAAGAGACACCGATAACTATCACAATCCAAGGAGAGGCTATTGAGCAAGTAGAACAATTCGTGTATCTCGAAGGGCTAATAAACGCTGATGGCAGCAATGAAAAAGATATACAAAGAAGAATTGGACGCGCTTCACTAGCATTTGGAATAATGAACAGAATATGGAGGAGCAAAGAATTAACAAAGAAAACCAAGACAAAAATATACGAGACAATGATACAACCCATTTTCCTAACATGAGGAACATGAGGAGAAGGATGGAGGACGGGTTGGAATGACGATGGAGGAACCGAGAATCTGCGGAATTCAAGGGGGAGATAGTTCCAGAGGCGTGGTGATCTGTTGGATATGGCTCGGTTGGAGAACTTGAGGTGAGTAGTGATCGGGGATCGAGAAAGATTGAGATAGGAGGAGGATCGGGTGGAGCGGGTTGCCTGGATGGTGAAGAGATCTGAGAGGTACTTGGGAATATTGTATTGAGTTGTAAGTTAGTGATAGGACTTTGAAGTCTTATCTTATCTTATCTTATCTGAACATTTATAAAGCGCTTCTCTCAACAGGGCCATACAGAAGCGCTCTCAACGTGACAGGCCCGTAAACAAGTAAGTCTTTAGGCAGTGAAGAGAAGCAGGTGTGATCTCTAGAATTATACTACGGACTGCAGGGGGAAAGTCATTCCATAGTGATGGACCCACTACAGCGAAGGCCCAATGCTGGGTCAGGGAAGTCCGCGATCGAGGGACAAAGAGATCAAGTCGGACGGAGGAATGAAGAGGACGAGATGAGCGGGCAGAGACTGGTTTACACATCAAATCACAGAGATATTTAGGCACTAGACCCTGCTGGGACTTAGTTACTAAGAGTAAGACCTTAAATCTGATCCTAGACGCCACAGGAAGCCAATGAAGTTCATTGGTCATGTATGTGGAGATACGTGAGTAAGTCTGGCTGCAGCATTCAAGACCGACTGCATTGAGGACAGACGCGTCTTTGGAAGTCCGATTAGCACCGGGTTACAATAGTCGATGCGTGTACAGACAAAGGCGTGCACCATGGTCGTAAAGACAGTGGTGGATACTGACCTAATGGCTCTAAGACGCCTTAGTTGGTAGTAACAGGAGTGGGTCAGCAGTGTTGTGTGGTCATTGAACGTTAAGGCACTGTCAAGCGTGACACCCAGATCACGGACACTAGAGGAGAATGTGAAGTCAGTAGCTGGAGGTCAAGTGTTGACAATTGCTGTTTGGTTCCAAACCAAATCAATTGGGTTTTTGAGGGATTTAGGCTAAGTCTATTCGCCATCATCCAGAGGTGGAGATCCTGTGCTAATGACTCCACCCTACCCTTAATAGAGATCTGCTCAGATGGTGAGCCATGTACTAGAGTGCGTTCGTTAGTTTAGCCATTGGAGTGATTTGAGGTTGGGAGTGATATGATGATGCTTGGGCGTTCTAGTGACAGCTCTGGCTAGTGAGTTTTGGATAAGTTGCAGATGCCTGATTTGGGTGGATCAAGAGAGGAGGCAGAGCAGGTGTAAAGGAGGGTGTGGTTTAGGGCGAAAAGAATTGGAAGACAGAGGATCAGATGAGTCTGGGTTGGAGTACTTGAAAAGATACCAGTTTGGAGTGAAAAGCCCGGAGATAGGTAGAGGAACATGAGGAGAAGGATGGAGGACGGGTTGGAATGATGATGGAGGAACCGAGAGTCTGTGAAATTCTAGGGGAAGATAGTTCCAGAGGCGTGGTGCTCTGTTGGATATGGCTCGCTTGGAGAACTTAAAGTGAGTAGTGATCGGGGATCGAGAAAGACTGAGATAGGACGATGATCGGGTGGAGCGGGTTTTCTGAATGGTGAAGAGATGACGAAGGTAATTGGGCTGGGAATATTCCAGGGAGTTGTAGGTTAGTGATAGGACTTTGAAGCGGATTCGCTCTGGGATTTTTAACCAATGGAGTGATTTGAGGTTCGGAGTGATATGATGATGCTTGGGCATTCTAGTGACAGCTCTGGCTAGTGAGTTTTGGATAAGTTGCAGACGCTTGATTTGGGTGGATTCAAGGTTGAGGAAGAGGGAATTGCTGTAATCAAGCTTTGAATGAACAATAGTGGTAACAATGGTAGAGGCAGTTTTAAGGTCGATCTTGGGCCAGATGCGAAGAAGGTCACGAATGTGCATGAAGCAGGAGCGCAAGAGGTTGGAGATGTGGTTAGAGAAGGAGAGGTGTGGATCATAAGTAATACCGATTGCGGACGGGGGAAATCCGAGTTGAAGGTTATGAAACGATGAGTTAGTTGATAGGTGTATCGAAGGGGTTAGGACTTTTCTTGATATGATCAGGAAGGGCCTAAGATGATGAATTCTGTTTTGGAAGGGTTAAGGCATAAGAAATTGAACAACACCCACTGTGAGACTAAACACGTTGAAATATTGCATCGACGGTAGAGGGCAGAAGATATAATTTGAAATTTATAATATTTGGTGTGTTTCTTTCTCTACCCAAGTTGCATCTTTTGAGCACTATTAGAATTCATTTACTAAAAAAAATTTCACTCCACCCTACTGTATACCTCTTATCAGCCAAGGTTTAGCATGTAAAGCAGTTTTGCTGATTAAAGCAGAAAATCGTTTGGCCTGCATAGATGGCATTACCTAAGTCAGCTTTGATGCATCTGATTGCATATATCATGTATGTCTTGGTGACTTGAGCAAGAGGTATATTGTGCACATGTGGTGCAGATGTTAAAAGCATCTTCAACACATATTCTGCTTCGTCCAATGTCACACCCAGATCAAACACAATAGTGGAGTTAGAGAAATCAGAGGGCAATGCTGCATGAAGTGAGTCAATTTCCTAACCATACCAACAGCTTGAACTGCCTATAGAATGAACTGTGTTTTTCCAGAGTGAACCCAAAGGACAAATAGGGCCCTACAATAGAATCCTAGGATTCATAGTGTTCTATCTAACTGGGATGAAGGCCACACTCAAGTTAAGCAGGGCAAGTGGAGTTACTTGCCCCATATCAACAGCTCTCAAAAATTAAAACGTTAGGAATGCATGTTAAAACAAGCTCTGTTGAGTGAAATTTTATGAACCCTGAGTTTTTTGAGTAGGAAGGAGTTTGTCAAGATGTTGTGTATGCTGCATTGACATAATTATTCCTCATCCACCTGTGATAAGAAAGATAAATTGGAAATAGATTTTTAAAATTGGCCTTGTCATTAACATCAAGACTGCATCACTTTAGAGCAGTGCTGTCCAACCTTTTTGACCCCGTGGGCTACTGAAACAATTATTCTTGATGCCGAGGGCTGCACCAGTAAACTCAAAAGCAACAACTAAAATTTATTGAAAATTACTTTTTATTAAAATTTATTATGGCAATAATTATGTAATAATCAGTGAATAATAACGTGTCGGCCTATGGCATGCATTAGTAGTTCAGCGCAAAAAAGTATATCAATAAACGTTCAACTCGTTTTTAGTGAGATATTTGGCTTCGAATTGTGCGTGCAGTTTCTTATTTTCGGTTGGTATTCCCCTTGGGAATTTAAAATAAGCGGTCCGCGGGCTGATTTTGTGAGAAGCTGGAAGATAGATGACCACAGGCATTAAGGGTTGTCTTTGTCCTGTTCAATCACCTCCCAGCTATGCATTGTCGTATGCGATGGATCCAGGGGACGCAGTCCTCAAGTAATGTGTGATTGCATGAGTCAAGTCATCTGACTTGTTAACAAACATCATGACAGGCTGTATCAAATCATGGAGTGATGATTGGCAAAAAGTCGTGGAAATGGCGAAACTGGAGAGTCATTGATGACGATGAAGGTCGAGTTATACAATTATTTCATATGTGAGAGTGGATTGATTTGCATATTGTCTAAACATTGTCACAAATCGCAAGGTGGAGAGGAAGATTATCGTCACATCTAGAGCAAGCAACAAACAATCCATCCAACTGAATTGATGTCAGCCAATCAGTAAGTAGTGAACCAAATAGAGTTGTACATAACATAAATAGGGCATGTCCAGGACAAAACCTTTTGGGATACCACAATTTAAGACCATGGGTGCACAAGTTGAATGATTACAGCAAAATGATTGAATATGAGGGTACAAACAAACCAAGAGCAGAACCAGAAATGCCAAACAAATGTTCAAGATGTTGAAGCAGTATGTTATGATCAGCAGTATCAAAAGCGGCAGATAGGTGAAGCAGAATGAGGGCAGTCACTTTCACTTTGGCCATGGGGCTGATTATTATGTGATTGTGAAGAAGTGAGAAGTGCTGTTTCAATTAAATGATATTTGTGGTAGGCAGTTTGAAAGGAAGGTACAAGTTATTGGACAATGGGTGATTAGCAGCAGTAGTTTCCAAATTTTGTAACTGAAATTGAGGTATATATGGGGCAATAGTTTGATAAATCAGGATGGAGAGAGATATATGGCTTTTTCGAGAGAGAGAGAGAGAGAGAGAGAGAGAGAGAGAGAGAGAGAGAGAGAGAGAGAGAGAGAGAGAGAGAGAGAGTTTAACATTGTGGATAGACAAATATGACTAATGGAGAGATGCTTTTTATAGCAGAGGAGCAGGACTGAGTTATGAGGACGGTATGCGGACGTTTCGTCCCCGGACGATTCATCGCGGACGATTCGTCCCAGGACGATTCGTCCCGAGGACGTTTCGTCCCAGGACGATTCGTCCGAGGCTATCATTTCGTGAATCTTCATTTTTGTGTTTGTGACTGGGGTATAGTGATTTGTGATTGGTGATGATTGCCTATTTAAGGAGTGATTTTAATTTGGTATATGGGGTTCCCTCCTAGCGGGACATGTCCCTTTTGAGCTCCCCTTTAGAAACTCAACCAGAAAACTGTTGCCTGGCAAACTGTTCTGTATTACTAGTTATAAACTGTTTGATATCTTCTAATAAACGGATTTTTAATGAATTTGATTTTGATTAACAATGTTACCTCACCTTAAATAAACAGGTACACGAAATCAACAAATCTACCAAAGTGACAAACAACAAAAGATCGATTGTCAGAGAATAAAACTCCACTAATGTTAAAACTCAACAAAACATTGATTGTCAGAGGATAGAACTCCACTAATGTTAACAATCAACAAAACATCGATTGTGACAACCTAAAAAAGACTAATACGATAGATTGTCAGACGATAGACGTCCTGGGACGAATCGTCCTGGGACGAAACGTCCTCGTGACGAATCGGGGACGAATCGTCCGGGGACGAAACGTCCCCAAATCATGAGGAGGGAGTTCACATGGTCTGCCATTTATTTATTGAGAAATACTCTCAGGTTGTGGATAAATATATAGTGGAAGACTGTTCCGAAAGGAAGGTCCAACACAGAAGAAAGCATGATGTACTCAAATTGATATTTGGAAGCCAGCACCAGCACTTCTCCATATGCATCAGAGCATGACAAGCATCAACCTGGTCGACTAAGGTGGAACACAGAGCTCGCTGATGAATGCAGAGCCAATGAACAGTGCTTGCCACAGAAGGAGAATCCTGAAGGAAAAAGTTGAGAATATTTATTAACTTTTCGAATGTGCTGCTTTTCATATGTAATTTAGAAATTTTGTTTTACTTTCAGAATTAAGACAGCACACAGAAAAATTGAATCACCATCAGCAAGTAGGACTCAGGTGAAAAAGGATACTGTGCCTTTGTACATATTTACTGGAAATCTTGTGTATAATGTGGTGTTTTCCTCAAAACATTTAAGTATAATTTTAAATGTTTGTTCATGTCTTGTTTCAAATATGTATTGTTTCAGTAATAGTAGGCTGCTAACCACTAGATGAGTGCTAGATATAATATGTATAATTTTATTTGATAGTGGTAGTCTTGTGTATATTGTAGTGTAAGTTACACTTTAGTGTAAGTAGTGAACTGAGTGTACCGTAGTTGTGTTAATGTAAACAGAAGCAAGTTTTCTTGCCTGTGCAGTCACCAAAACTCTCAAACACCATCGCTTTAACCCCAGTTTTCAAATAATTTCATTGGTCCCTCAGCGTATCAATTACAAAATTGTATCACTTACCTACAATACCCTTCAGACCTTTCAACCCTCTTTCAGTTGCCATCTGTCCACCCTGATCTATTCGTTCTTCATCACACCTTTCTCAGCCTCCAGTGTCCTCCATTTTGAAATTCTGGAGTTGAATTTTAATCTACGCTGTACCAGCTCTTTGGAACGAACTCCCAACTTTAAGATCTCGATTAGTTCGCTTATCCTTCTGTCTCATGTGTCAATCTCACCACTCCTCCACTTGCCCTCTCTCCTGCAGCTTTCCACTTGCAACCAAAAACTGAACTCTTCCAGCTATCCTATCCCGATTCTCCTCATGTGCCGCCCCACAACCACCATCATCAACTTGATTTGACATAGTGCTGATTTACAATTACATTTACCCAGACAATGGATGCAGAAGTATGATGATTTATGCAAATTGATTGAGAATGATGGTGTAGATGGGATGTGAACGAACTGAGAGTGAAGCAGACTGAGTAGAAGGAGTAGACTGAACCAGTGTTCTAGGCAGTGGAGGTCGATTTTATGATCAGCTTTGTCAAAAGCAGCAGATAAGTCCCGAGATAAGAGAGCAGTTACTTTTCCTTTATCCGTGAAGCTGGTTGTGAGTGTAAATTTTACATAGTGCAGTTTCAGAGGAATAGTATTTGCAGTAAGTGGATTGGAAAGGAAGTTGCAGGTTGTGGGACGAAAAGTGACAGCTCAGGCAATTAGAGTTGGGAAATGAAATTGGAGATGGGGCAATAGTCTGCATGGGTTCCTGCCCCGTATGGCTTGCCCCAGGGTTCCGTCCTGGGTCCACTCTTATACATAATTTATACTGCTGACCTTGGTCCCCTCCTGGCGGCAAGTGCAGTCCTGAGTCAGTCGTACGCGGATGACTTGCAGGCCTATCTGCACTGTCCTGCCTCAGCAGCCATAACCGCGGTCCGTACCATGAGCCGCGCTATCAAGGTCCTGGAGGACTGGATGTCTTCCAACCGTTTGTGTCTGAATCCTGCTAAGACCCAGCTAATCTGGTTCGGCACACGCCAGCAGCTTGCCAAGATTGACTTGGAGGCTCTGGCCCTGGAGTTTCCATTGCTCACTTTCTCATCTTCGGTCCGAGACCTTGGTGTCATACTGGACCAAGAGCTGACCTTTACGCAACACATAAACCTGCTTTGCCGTAACTGCTACTATCAGCTGCGCCAGCTTAGAGTAGTCTCTCGCTCTCTAACCTCCACTGCTGCTTCCACGCTTGTCCACTCATTTGTTGTATCTCGCCTTGACTATTGCAGTACTCTCTACCTTGGTCTCCCAGTGGCTCGGATTGGGTGCTTGGACCGGGTGTTGCGCGCAGCGGCGCGCCTTATTGGTCGCATCCCGAGATTTGGCCATGTCACCGAGTACATGCGGGATGTTTTGCATTGGCTTCCTATCCCGCAGCGTATTGCCTATCGGGTCTCTGCCCTAGTGTGGCGCTGCCTTGTGGGTGAGGCCCCTGTGTATTTGCGAGAGCATTGCCGCTCCACCCTGAACATCCAGCGCCGTGGTTCCCTGCGCTCTTCTAAGCAGGCTGAGCTTCTAGTTCCCCGCTCACGGACCGCCCTTAGGCAGCGCCGTGATTTTTCCATCGCTGGCCCTGCAATCTGGAATGGGCTCCCTGTAGCGCTTCGCTTGGTCCCAAGCACCCATTCCGCCACATTTTATTCAAATCTCAAGACCGTGCTCTTCAGCCGGGGTTGGGTCGGGAGTGCTTCTGAGTAGATAGCCTTGAAGAAGCGCTATATAAATTCTCCATATGAATGAATGAATAGTTAGGATGGCTTTTGAATAAGAGGTTAAGTAATGGCATAGGCAAAATTGGCAGGGAATCAGCCTTCTGAGAGATAGGTTAGCGATGAATCTGATGATTGTGCCTCAGACGTTGAAGCATTCTTTGGAATAGCAGTGAGAATAATGTCTAAAACACATTGCTTATCAAGAGACGAGGAATAAGATTACAAATCTCAGTCAGTTTTGTTGGTTGAAATAGGCTGAGAATCAGTCGAGGAGTTTTAAGGTATGATAGGCCATCAGCGGAAGGAACCTGAGTCAGTCTTGTAAGTCTGGCAGAATGCTCAAAGTTCATTGCTGAAACTGATTTGCTGGCTGTTACTAGAAAATTATTTTGAACAATAATTAATTATAAAAACAAAATTTTCTTTAAGTACATATAAAACTGGATTGAATCCCTGGTACAAAGAGGGTGGACCCTCTTTGTACAGGCATTCTGAATGTTTTCACCAGCATTTGTAGTTGGTTAGGCACATGGGCGCCCGCAGGATTTTTTGCAGGGGAGGTCAGTCACGACCGGGAGCACTGGTGGCGATCTTGTTTGACAGGCAACTTTTTAACTGATCTGGGGGGAAATAGTTTTGAACTGATATACTCAAAAAGACGTAAAAAAATTAAAAAATTTGATGAATTTTTCGGCGTTTCTTCTAAATTTGGGGATCGGGATGTATGGTGTGTTCCCCCAAGGGGCCCCCACTGTTAAAGGTGGGGTCTTGTCCTTCTCGACCCCCGGGATCGCCGTCCAAGGCCGGGAGAGTTAGTTGTGTAATATATAAATATGTCATTGATTTATTCAAATCAATCACCGAATGCGATTAATACACTGTATTTATCTTGACAGCATTCAAAGACACGTAACTCTGTGTGCCCCTCATGTAGGCCTAAGCCTTTCTCAGTGGTCTGCACTAGGCTACATACCGCCAAAGAAAATAATTTTAGCAATACAGAAGAAATGAATCCAGCATAGCGTGCATTTCAGTTAAATAAATTTTGGCCAAAAATACAATCTCATTTCTGAAGTTTGGACTTTGGAAGAGTGTAATTATACTCAGAAGAAGCCCGGGAAGTGTTCAAAAGTTGTGTGAGCCAACCTCAGCCAAGTACATGTAAGCCGCATACAGACCTGAGATGGATAAAATTATCCATTGTATCTGATATATTATCTATAGGCCTAACTATATTTTTTTGTCATTTTTGTCATTTTCTACAACCACTGGAAAAGTTTAAGCCCCTTTGCACACCTTTCACTTCCACTTGCTACGGCGTCCTCGGCAGGCGCATCTGAATGTATAAAAAGCACACTGCACACCCACCCACCTACAATTAGACACTCCAATCCTCCCATGCATGGAGCCTCCTATCTTCGTCAGTTATTCACAGTCCCAAGTCCAACCACACCGCTCAACTCTCTCCTCATCCGCCCTAACACTTCGCCCTTCCGTCACCTCATCGCTAAAAATTTGCAAATCGCTCTATAGCCATAGCTGTTCTGCTTCTCTTGAATAAACTCTCACCAGAATTACGACAAATATCAGATCCTTCCTACGTACTCACCAAAAGCTTACCTCTTGTCATCTCTCCACATGGCTTTCACTGAAAACATAAAACACTGCTCTTTCACAGATCTTAACCTGCTTCCTCCACTTCCCCTTGCCTTCCTCACGGCTTCAATTCTAAACTCCATCCACCGTAGCCGTCTGACTGCCTGCCAGGCCTACCTAACCCCTTTGCACTTTGACCCCTTTGCACTTTGACCCCCTGCCTATAGATTTTGTTTGACTGAGCGCCTATGAATAATCTGGTTCCCGCGACCTATAGCTTTCGTGGGCAGTAAAGTAATCGCGAGATTACGACTGCGATTACAAGTAAAAACTGCGAACAAAACGGATTTTTTGTGTGGAAGAAAGTAAAATTTGAAGGAATATGGCCATCTATAATTCTGCTTGTCAATTTTCTGATGCTCAGATTTAGGCGAATTATTTAAAAACGCAGTCTCAACTCTCAACAGTTTAGTTGTAGGCCACTTCCAATCACATCCTCCAGCTGGTGACTCGGAAAACGACAGATAAATTTAAATTACTTCAATGGCGGTCCACTAGATATTATCAATTTTATTAATTTAAAACTTAGTTACAATCCTCTGTAATCTCGAATAGGGCCTACAATGATGAAATCCCGAAATGAACTGATCTAGTCTCTCTTTCTCCTCCCAATCTGAAAGCCCATAAACAAATATTATATATATATTTATATTTATATTTATATATATATATATTGGCCTATTATATATAATTATATATTACAGCTGTATTATCAATTTGTTGTCCTGTGTCTTATCTCTATATCCAAGTCCAGCCACTCCCTCTTCAGTCTTGTAGGATGATATATTGCGTGTCACCATCCTCCGCCTTTGAACCATGCAGAGAGAAATCCATGCTATCTTTCAACTGCCAACATCTGTTTATCCTTTCATACCGAGAAAGTATACTGTTTCCAGTATCCATGATTCTCTGGGCAGTCGCCTTACCTTGCTGACCCTAAGGTCAGGGCTGGCATTGGATTGGCCGGCTCTAGGTAGATTCCATTAGGCCTATTGTATTATTTCTATTAATTCTATAGTACATCAAGCCATCAACTCTGGGTTTATCGTCAACAGCTAGCACAAACTCAAAGAGTAAGATTTTCAGTATCCATGATTCTCTTTGCAGTCACATCATGATTTCCAGGGGGGGGTCACGCGACCCCCTTGACCAATGCTGCGGGCGCCCATGGTTAGGCAGACACCAACGACCATTATTGTCTGTGTGCCATTACTTGTGTAATGTGCTGTCAGTATAATCTTAGAAAAACATTTTCTAGGTCAGTAATCTTAGAAAAAATTTTAAAACTTTTTCTTTATCAGTAATCATAAATATTCTTTAAACTCATTTCTAATCAGAATTAGCAAAGCCTTTTGGCAAAATGTTGCATTTAAGAAACAAAATAAGAAAAATTGGTTTCTTTTCAGGTTGAACATCACTTTTCACTTGGATGTAAACAACCAATGGAAAAACTATAGACTATTAATCTGTTTTGCATACATACTAAGGATGCTGGTTCCCTTACTTCCAGTAGCTTAACTGTTTGAATGCTACAAGTGTACCAATGTGACACTGATAAACTGTTTACCTGTACCTTAGGCGCTCTGGGGCACCACTGTTTAAGCCACACATCCTTTCGCTGTTAGTAACCCTCTAGTAAATTAGGCAAACAATAGTTAGCACTTCTCACTTTGACTGCTTCTACCTATATGCAGCAGAGGGATATGTTGACCTCGAACATTAACAGTTTTCTAGATTTTATGTTGACATTTTACAGATAGCGGCTTTTACATTCAGTCTTGTTGTAAAGACCTCAAAACCAAGGCAAAGACTTTGAACCTCAAGACCAAGACTTTGAACCTCAAGACCAAGACCGAGACCCAAAAAATCACAATCATATCTAGACTTCTATTCCTTACTAAAATATTGTCAAGTCGGACTACTGGCTATTTTAATGAAAACACAAGTCTTTATTTTATTCTAGCAAAGCAACTCTAAATGCAGACTGCAGAGAATTCCAAATTCATATTTGCAAAAGTCCTTCATGCAAAATGTTATTCCAAATGCCTATTGCATTTATAAGAACCAGTTCGCTCAGATTTTTCTTACCAAGATATACCGTGTGGGGCCTTACAAAACTTTCAACATGTGAAAAAATAAGCTCTACAGGTATATATATATATATTCGTTTATTATATTTTTATTTCCGACAGTGCGCTGACTGTCGCGGAACGAGTTGGTCAAACCGAGCACCGACTCCTCCAGGCGGTAATATGGAATTCTGACCACGTTCTCAACAGTCTCTTTCCATCTAGAGTTAGTCTGCGCCCAGGGCTTAGACCTCGTGCCCACCCCTTTCAACTCCCACCGAAAGATGACAAAAACTATATACCTCGTATTCTATATAATGACATCTACTGAACGATCCAAAATTTAGCAGCAATTTTTATAGGTTATTTCTCGAATCTGTTATTATTGTTTCCTTTATGCTAACTTTCAATCAGTGTAACTTGTCCACGGTTGCGGTTTGTCAACCAGTTCATGATCAATAATAAAAACGAATAAGAATGGCACATCGCATTCATGTGTGAGAACAAATAGAAGAAAAAACTAAATCCATGGAAAATGTAGACTGTCATGGTCCGTTAAAGTCAGACGTGGGCGTGGCGGACAGACTAATGCCAAGACAGTCCTTGCTTTCAGGGTATGCGTCTGAAGTCACTGGCACACACAGCAGCTTTTCAAGCACTGCCTACAAATTGTGAGGTTTTTTTTAATCCTCCCATGGTTTGTCAGACCATCTGGCTTCCTAAACAAGTCTTGGCAGGGCTTCCAGATTTCCAGATATAGCATAACTGTTGCTGCTGCTTTGCAAATACTGAAGCAATTGTATTAGTAATTATGCGATAAATTTTGAAATCTTGCATTTTGTTAAATGACTGTTTATACTGACAGTCGAGTCTTGGTCTGGGAAGACTTTACTACCAAGACTTTGAACCTCAAGACTAAGACTTTTGGTCTCAAGACCCTCAAGACCAAGACTTTCATTTGGTCTCCAGACCAAGACTTTTAAAAACGAACTCAAGTGCACTCAAGACCAAGATCTGTTTACATTCAGATTTTACTATTTTCTGATTAGGAAAATAGTTGTGAAATACTGCTAGCGCAGTTAGCATACATTCTATGGTTTCTGCTAATTAGAGTTTATTCAGTGAAATTATGTTTATTTGCTCATAAGATGACCAATAGGAATTGCCTGAAGTATATAGGTACGTCACATATAATTATCTTTCAGTTTAGTAAGTAAAGTTTTTAGCTTTGGTGCAATCGAAACTAACAGGTGAAAATGTATGTAAGGGGTCATCCATAAAGGATGTCCACAATGAGGGCAGAGGGAGGGGTCATCGAAATGCAGACAAATGTGGACAAGGGGAGGGGGAGTTACAACCAATGCGGACGTCCGCATCTAAACTTTTAAATTTGATAGTTTTTTAAATACCACCTTGTTTCAACCTTCTTGAAAGACAAAAAGGTCAGTGAGCATGCGTGATATAACCTTTACTGCGACTTTAAAGAGGCTTTTATTACTGTACACCCTGATATTAAACCTGAACCGTCACTTAAACGTACCCAGGAACTGTGGAATAATTGTAAAAAAAATGATGACATTAAAAATTGGATTTTGGTGTGCGGACATCCGCAAAGGGGGAGGGAGGGGTAAGGTCAAATGTGGACAAGTGCGGACAAGGGGTCCATAGTAGGTCATATTTTGCAGACGTCCTTTATGGACGACCCCTAAATCTGTTAAGCTAATGATTTTCACTGATTAAGAAATTGGCAGTTTAAGCAATGCTTGTGCAACTGGTCAGTTGTAAGTAAGTATATTCTTTATTACTACCAACTGCTTATACCGCACTTTGGTTTGCATGTAGTTTATACAAAATAAAGCATTCTTGTCAAAAATGTTTTCCTCATTAGATTGTCCGCCCTAGGTTTTAATCGGTCATGCAGTCTTGGCCTCATAAAATAGTGCGGTGGCCTCAGCAGTGGGAAGATGATGGTTCAGCACATGACCCTCCATCTGCAAGGCTACATAATTGCTCGAAGGTGGGGCTATCCACAGGGAGATAATGCAGACAGTCTACATGGACTGCATTCTATCCTGCTGCTGTTGACCCACGAAGCCCCATCATGCCAGGGCCGCGTATAACATACAGGCTAATGTGGTCATTTTTACTACGTCTTGTAGACTTGGGCACTGCAGGCCATGCGCTGTCCTGATTTGCAGAGTATACATCAACTGTCTTGCTTGGACGCAAGCGCTCCTTATATGCACTTCGAAACTTAGTTTTTCAGTCATTACAACTCCCAGAATCTTCATACTCTGCAGTCCCTGCACCTCTGCAGGTGCGTCCTCCTGGACGGCGCACTATCATCTTCTGTGTCTTACTTTGATTAAGGCTCAGATTGAAGCTCTTTGCCCACTCGGCTACATGATCCAACTCTTCCCTGTTTGCAATACTGTTTTTGGCTGGTACTAACACTGTCTAACAGGTAGGTGTCATTGGCATATTAAATCATACGATTGTGAGGATAGACTGTTTTGAGCTTTGATATGGCCACGATGAGTTTAAGGGGCCCAAACCGGACCCCTGAACAGTGCTGGCGTTGATGTTAGTAATATCCGAGACCATTCCATTGCATTTTGTCCTATGGTTTCGGTTTGTCAAGAAAGTTACAATCAAGTTATGCACACAGTCTGGAATGGGCAGCTCTGCCAGTTGCTCCACAACATACGCATGTTGGATCGTATCAGAAGCCTTAGAAAAGTCGAGTGCTATCAAGTGTGATGATGAAGCCAACATAATGATACAGGGGAATAAAGAACTTTTTTCCCACAGAATAGTAATGAATTTAGCTACAGTTGCAGTTTGATCTTTTATAGTTTGTAGTTTAAGATGTTTCTATTTTACAGGTATTTTGAAGAATTTGAAAGAAGAATACCACGTGAAGAAATGCTGAAATTACAGGTACAGTGTAACTTGCATATATAGAACTTCAGGATTTCAGGGGTTGTGGCGGTCCTGTATTTCCTGTAATGTCCTGTAAAATCCTGTATTTTTGCAAAAGTGTCCTGCATTTCCTGTATTTTTTCAAAAGTCAGATTTCACGCTCTTATTTGTTGCGACTACATGATATTTATAATTTGTTATTTTTATTATATTTTGGGCTTTTAACTTATAATACCGAGTAGTATAAGTTACTACAGAGTAGTATAAGTTAAGAATAATACCAGATGCCACCAAAGAAGTTGATCAAGGGATGTGCAAACTACTGGAAATGGCTAATAAGGAAACATTCTTGATTATGGAAGACTTAGCTACCATACTGATTGTGAAAAATTGGAAGGCGAAAGAGAGAGATAGGATATTCTTGGATTTTATTGATGCCAGCTTCATGCAAATGCATGTTATGGAGCCAACCAGAGGACTTAGTGATAACATCGGATGAAAATATGGTAGAGAATGTACCCGGTAAGTATGGAAGAGCATTTTAGCACTAGTTTATCAGATGGGAATTAGTCATGGAGCAGACCCAGGAAGTCAAAGCCTATTTGAAAAGACCCAACTTCTTAAGCAGATTATGAGGAAAATTAGTGAGGAAAAGGTTGTGGGAAAAGGATATGGTAAGTGAAATAAAGGGCATGGGAGTGAATGATGCTTGGAAGAAGTTTAGGGAAATTTTGAGGGAATGGTGAAAAGGGATTAATGCAAGTAATGTTTACCTAGGAAAATGTGGTGGAACAACTGAAAAGGCTAAACACTGACAAGAATCCAGGCATTGATGAACTCAATCGAAATTCTTGCATGAAGTGAGGGAAGAAATTGGAGAGGTTTTAGCCCAGATCCTCAATAAATCAATGCAGGCTGGAGAAGTACCATGGGAATGGAGGGATGCACTCATTAGTGCCATTGTTAAATAGGGAATTAGAAGTGAACTAGGGAACTACAGACCAGTCAGTTTAAACAGTGTGGTGTGCAAGGTCATGGAGAGCATTATTAAGGATAATGTAGCAGAATACCAAAGGCCGTTCATGTTTGACAATTCTGCTGGAGTCTTTCAGGAAAAAAACCTATAACCTATGCTTATTGTAAAATGTTTGGATTTCACCTATGGTTGAAATCAGTAGGAGTATTTATTGTAGGCTTAGGCAGGTTGAACCTGATGTCTATGAGATTTATTGCCACATTCATAAACCTCTTAAAGTCATACTAATGCAGGTTATAGTACACTTAATATTTTGTTGATGATATTCAGTCATGGACACAAGTTTATTTTACTATTTAACAGACTTGGTTTGTCAGTAAAGGACTACAAGTCATATGTTAGATTGCGTGTTTATAGCTCTTACGCCTCCAGTTGAGTGTTGGTTTGAGTTTGTGTTTGGTTCTGCTATGTGTTTAGTTTATTTGTCTTTTTTTAGTGTTCTGCCTTACGCAAAATAAATAAAATATATAGCAGATGTTTAATTTCCTGTCTTGCACCAGGCACATGGGGTTAGATATTTATTTATTTACTAGCTGTAACCCGTGAAAAATCACGGTATATAAAACAATTATTGTAGTGATAACAGTTAAGCTTACATTTTTTAAATCTGTCTGAAGCGCACATTTTACTTTTCAATATTACAGCTTATAAAGTTAATTTACGTTCCTTGATCTGTCACGGGTTAAATTTGAACTAAGTTTCTGAACTAAATTTACATAGCCTACCGTTATTAAAAACACTCAAATAAACACTTATTTAAACAACTGGTAAACCGTACCAGTCATTGATTCAGGATCTGGACCCGTGCAGCCAGCTGCCAGCCAGACAGCGAGAGAGAGAAAGAGAGAGGGAGAGAGAGAGAGAGATCAACCGTGTAGGCCAGGCTTTGCCTGGAAGGCCTGGCTTTGCCAGGGATATGGAGGGGCCATACACCAAGTCACGTGACAGTTACAGACAGACAGTACAGTACTTGTCATCATGGAGGGAGCCCTGCATGAGGCGTCCATGTAAATGAGGCGACCATGAGTTGGCCATAATAAGCCCATAGGCCTGCTGTCGTCCTAAGAACTGCCCTTGACGCCGTTGACGGACCCCGGTGGCCAGCCAGAGAGAGACAGAGAGACAGATAGATAGATATATAGATAGATAGAGAGACAGAGAGGCAGAGAGAGAGACAGAGAGAGGCAGAGAGAGAGACAGAGAGAGGTCAACCGTGTAGGTGAATGCAGACCAGGGATACACCAAATCACACAGGCTCGTTTACATCCATTCCTAAATCCTAAGTAATTGTCATCATTGTTATTCAAAACACTCAAATAAACACTTATTTAAACAACTGGTAACCGTACCAGTCATTGATTCAGGATCTGGACCCGTGCAGCCAGCCAGCGAGAGAGAGAGAGAAAGAGAGAGAGAAAGAGAGAGGGAGAGAGAGATCAACCGTGTAGGCCAGGCTTTGCCTGGCAGGCCTTGCAGGCCTGGCTTTGCCAGGGATATGGAGGGGCCATACACCAAGTCACGTGACAGTTACAGAGAGACAGACGTAACAACGTTATTATATTGTTTGATTTATTTATTTAGAACCTCGGATATATCAATAGTACATTGAACTTCGATATAACAAAGTTGTACTGTATGGGGTCATTCATAAAGGACATCCGCAATGAGGGGGGAGGGAGGGGTCATCGAATTGTAGACAAATGCGGACAAGGGAAGGAGGGGGTTATGGCCAGTGCGGACTTCCGCATCTAAACTTTTAAATTTGATAGTTTTTTAAACACCACCTTGTTTCAACCTTCCCCGAAAGACGAAAATGTTTGTGAAGTGATTGCCTAAAACCTCATGCATAGTATAACCTTTACTGCAACCTTAAAGAGGCTTTTATTACTGCACATCCTGCAATATTAAACCCGAACTGTCACTTAAACGTGCACAGGAACTGTGGAATAATTGTAAAAGGGTGATTCCATGTCAGTTCAAAAAGGTCAAGGTTAAAGTGCTCATTTGTGGAATATGGTCTTGATGTTAAACTTTTAAACAGTCATGGTTAATTTGCCCAAATAGTTTATCAAAAGAGCTGAATAATGACACCAAGAACACCTTCCTAGCCCTCATATAAGCTAAGATACAGACGTCCAAAGGTACGAGGTCGAGCAGGTCAGGTCAAAGTTCGCTGACCCGTATCTGGGAATGTAGTTGACCCCCAAATTTTTTTTGCGGGTTTATACATATCTTATGTTTTTTATTTATTTATTTATTTCGCTTATTTCTATAGCGCCTCCTCAAGTCTACTACTCAGAGGCGCTCCCGACTACAGCATTGGTATATTGTGTTGGAGTTTTCACGCCGAAGTGCCACAAGCAATCGCAAGTGAAGGACTTGCCCAAGGTCCGTACGCAGCGGCTAGAGTGGGATTTGAACCTGCAACCCTCAGGTCACAAGGCGCCGAACTTACTACTGAGCCACCACGCCCCACAAGTGGGCAAAATTTCAAGCAAATCTGAGTCGGTCGTGTCAATTTCAGTTGCAAATTTGGTTGATTTGACATGGAATCACCCAAAAAGAGTGATGATGACATTAAAAATTGGCTTAGGCATGCGGACGTCCGCATAGGAGAGGGAGGGAGGGTAAGGTCAAATGCGGACAAGGGGGAGGAGGGGTCCAAAGTAGGTCATATTTTGCGGACGTCCTTTATGGACGACCCCTATCTGCATTTGAAACCTTGCAATCACCATATTCTAATTGTGAAATGTAGGCAGCACCTCGCAAACCATGGACTTTTAGTTCATTGGAAAGCCAGTGCAATCATTTACAATAGCCTGTTGCTAGAGGGCCACCAGGAGACCTTTAAAATCAGAATACTAGCAGACCGCTAAGTACCGAGGGTACAGCAGACCACAAGTCAGCTGTTCACAAGTCCAAAATCTAACCTAAAATCTAACCCTAACCTCTTCCTTGTTTCTTATACTTTTTGGCACCATAAGTGCAGCTTAATCGCAGTGAGTAATATTGCAGCTCATTCTTAACATGTACGGTCTTCTTTGGCGCATCTTTTCATGGATTTTTTTCTTGGCATCACGCAGTGCCAGATATAGGCATAAGCTAAAAAAGCTAGAGCTTTGGCAGGGCCTCACAATCCTCCCCAAAAAGTTTTAATTTTTGAGGGGCTCTTTTAAATTTTATTGTATTGTATTGTGTCTAGAAATTTATAAAGCGCCTCTTGCAGAATAACTATTCAGAGGCGCTCAGTACAGAAGCCCCGGGGAAACAAAAATGCCTTTAGGGAACACGAGACCGATGAGGAAAAGCCAGTCATTAGTTTGGCCCTGAGCAGAGGGGATGATTGATCATTCCACATCGAGAGACCCACTTCAGCAAACACCCGGTGCTGGGCCAAGGTAGTTTTAGCCCTGGGGACAAAAAGATCAAGCCGATTTACAGAGCGCAATGAGCGAGAAGAAGATGCAGATAGCGGTGTGTTGTATATATATAGATATAATTTAGAACCTTTTTAAATGGCTTGTGTGGCAAATTCCATCTCACCTGAGATGGAATTTGAAAATAATTTGAATTTTTCACTTTAAATGCCCTGCTGTTAAATAATTAAAAGGCATGTGTTTTCAAGTT
Source organism: Allolobophora icterica (assembly GCA_963556255.1). Lineage (NCBI taxonomy): Eukaryota > Metazoa > Annelida > Clitellata > Crassiclitellata > Lumbricidae > Allolobophora > Allolobophora icterica. The sequence goes on along the minus strand of OY744610.1, from coordinate 28,324,143 downwards.
TTGTCAGACCTGGTGTAATTTTTTAACAATGGGCCTCCAAGCTTTATATAGCTTAGGGCCTTTCCAAGTCTAAATCCAGCACTGGCATCATGCATTGCAAGATTCCTAAAATTATTCATTTCAGTTTCTTGGAATTTTCTAAGTCACTGACCAACATTAAAGAAACTGTCCCTTACAGCCGCAATGTTGCCGGTAGTTATGAAAGTAGCTGCGATCTGTGACACATAACTGGTGGCCTACTGGTTGGAAAATGTATGAGTCCAATAGTCGCTTCATTTACAATAACAGAGTGTACAGATAATATATTAGAATTTGATAGTCTTGCTTTTAGACTGCTAAGGCAATAAAGGAGTTTATATTTGTCATAAAAATTGTTATTTAATCTAAATTTTGTTTTTATTTAATAACACTTAAGTAACTCAGGAAGATACTGCACATTCCCTATATACGGAGCGTGTCCGCGACCTTGGCGTAATGTTAGACTACAATCTTAACATGACCCATCACATTTCCTCCATTGCCAAAGCATGCCACTTCCACCTTCACCGAAATCAACAAGTGAAACGCTGCCGAAATGAAACCTGCCTCCGTCTTCTTGTTCAAGCCCTCATCATCTCTCGCCTCGACTACTGCAACTCTGTCCTATCCAGTCTTCCTTCATCGACACTACAACCTCTATCATTTGTTCTTCACACGGCCGCTTGTCTAGTAAAAGATCTTGGTCACACCATCCATGCAACAACAACACTGGCTTCCCATCCGTGCCCGTATCGCCTTTGAAGGCGATACGGGCACGGATGTACCATATCAACTCTGGAACCTCTCCCACGTACATGACATCTTAGTCATGCCATGTTCTGCTTCCAATTCCAGAGGACTCCGATCGGCCACGCGAAGGGATTTTACCATACTTTGCACAAACCGGAAGTTTGGTAGTTGTGCCTTCTCGGTCTCAGGACCTATAGACCTATAGTCTTGCAACTACAGTCCGTCAATGCACATCTGTTGTCCAGTTTAAATCTAAATTAAAAACTCATCTATTCACATTGTACTATGACTAGAAATGCAACGCAACGCGCTTTTGTGCAAGACTTGTCTTGTTAAAGCGCACTCTAAATCTTTAGTTGTATTGTATTGTTGTATTGTGTCACCAATGCAGAAATATACCGCCGCATATCCCAGTATCAAAGATGATCCAATCAAGGAGGCTCCAGCTATTTGGACACATTGCATGCTGCGAAGGTGAGAGGTGCTCCATTGAGGAGCATGGGAATGATGATGATGATAAGTAATTTTCACTTTATGCAAATTTGATGAATTGCTTGTAGGAAATTCTTCTGACAGAAATAAAAAAAATTGATGGAGAGTTTGAGGCTGAGATTTGTGGAAGTTTCAGACGAGGTGAGAGTTTTTTTACATTCAGATTATTTAATCAGCGCTATTTAAGTTTCTTGTTCGGCTGTTGGTTCATTTATGGGTTTGATAATTGTAGATAAATATGTACACATTGTGCTCTTCAAACACTCCGGAAAACACAGATTCCATCACAGCAGATTTCTGAACTTAGAAGGACATTTAACACAAAACTGTCATCAATGTCTTTCTTGCCTAGTTTGCGCATATTGTAGTTCACCTTGTACTGAAAAAGCCATCTCTATCTCCTCGTGTATCAAACTGAGGCAGATATGACCTCAATTTCATTTTAAAACTTTGGAAGAAGTTCTTGTTAATTGTCTGAGTTGTCAATTCTTGTCCAATAACTTGTGCTTTCCTTTTAAATCTGCCTACCACAAATACCACTCCACATTGAAACTGCACTAGTTTCCATTTGCAATCACTTAATCTGCTCCACTGATGAAGGGAATGTGATGGCCCTTATTCTGCTTAGACTGTCTGCAGCTTTTCATACCACTGACCATGACATACTCCTTTGCCAACTTGAACATTGGTTTGACATTTCTGGTCCTGCCCTGGGTTGGTTAGCGTCTTCCCTGCACCCTTGTACTCAATCAGTTTGCATCAATAATATAATTTGATGTTATACTCGTCTTAAATTATGATGTCCCACAAGGTTCTGTCATAGGCCCTTTCTTGTTTAAGAGATACATTAACTATGGCATTCTTTTGGAACACTTTTAAAGGTCGTGTCATGATTTCCCTCTGTCACTTACATTCGTTTCTCTTTTGGCACAAGCAGGCAGTAATTTGTGGGTTTCTCTTTAGTGGGAACAGTGCTTCAGACATTGAATGTCTTTGTGCCTCTCTGTTGTTGTTCAGTATCCTCCAGTATTGTACATTGTTCTTCCCACCATTGTTCTTTAACTTTCTCAGCCTTTGCCTATTCTTATTATATACTTTATCATATCTCCTCTGTTGTTCAACATCCTCTAGTAATTGTACATTGTTCTTCCAACCATTATTCTTTAACTTTTTCAGCAGTTCTCAGCAGTTGTTGTTATTGTTATTACTATTATTATTATTGTTGTTGTTGTTATTACTATTATTACTTGTTTTGTTTATATATTTGTTATAGTTTGACTACCTAATGATTAGTTAATTACATTGGGCAACTGTGCATGAAAAATTTGCTGTCAGCATCTTTACATAGCAACAATCATATAGGAGATTAGGCTCACACCTATAAAATCTTGGTTTGAAAAATTAAACTAGAACTAGGTGCAAGTGCTCTACCTGAATGAGAGTATTTTTATTCAATGTTTAGGTGCTGCTGCGAGTGGAGATATTGATGTCCTTCTCACACATCCAAGTTTCACTTCAGACTCTGGCAAGAAGGTGATGTTATATTCTGTGTTTTCAAACTAGACTCACGTAGTCCTAGAACCTTGCTCATTCTACAAGTGAAAATTGGGCTTCTTTTTTTCTATCTTGTTTCATCCATTTGTTGTATTGCTCAAAGCACAATGCAATAGTCCAGTACTGTGCTTACGAATCCCTTTTCAGAGTTTCGACACTACTAGTGGCTACTTTCATCCTATGGCATTCCCTGACTGTTTCTGACTAGGGATTGACCAGAAAGAGATTTTCCACCGGAAACCGGAACCGAGTATTTGGACGAACTATTTGCCGGAAACGAACCGGAAACGAACTGGTACCATTTGTCCATTATGCCCTAAATTAGCGCTACAATATGCGACGCCATTTTCGGATCAGTTAATAGTTAATACATTTCAAGAAAATGGAATTGAATTCAATGGATGTTTAATTGTTTTAAGGCTGAACATTACTAATTTTATATACGTAAGTTTATTAAATAAATTCTGAAAGAAACAAATTTTTTGCAACTATTTGCGTCTACAATATTTGCCGAGGCGAGTCCTTCCGGAAACGGGATTTCCGGCCGAACCGAGTATCCGAAACGGTTTCCGGTCAATCCCTATTTCTGACCAAACTGATCATATTCCCAGACTAGACTGTATGGTGTGGTAAAAATTCTTTATTATCTTCTGAGAATATCAATATCAATATTACTTGAATATCAATATGTATTCTTCTGCTCATTATTCTTTTTGACGATATTGAACTGAACACTCATCCATCACTCCAATAAACCATAAACTTCTTTCATAGGGTCCATAGAGTAAGTAAGTAAGTAAGTGAGTAAGTAATCTTTTATTAGTACAAGACAAACGCTCATACTTTACAACAATACATACAAAAAGATCACAATATCAGTAACACTGTAAGACAGTTTAAACACAAGCAGTATTATAAACAATTCTATAATGTCTTATTTACATACATATACAGTAATATAAACAATTCGATAATGTCTTATTTACATACATAAGCCTATCTATAACTAAAGTTATGATCTAAGGAACATAGGCATTACAATGGTATACAAAAAGAGCCAGTTTAGATATCAGAACAGGTACTACAACCAGCATTAACCCAGTTTTTATAGTTGTACAGTGAGCGAATGATGAAGGATTTCTTATGCAGCAATGTATTAAAGTGCGGTAATTCAAATGCATGTCCCCTTTTTCTTAAGTTGAATCTATGAAGGTGCTCTGCAGGCAGTAATTGGTGGTGGTAACATCACTGGCATGAAGAGCAAGCGGTAGTGGGATCGCTTTCCGCAACCCTCCCAAATTTAGGTCCACTCAGCCTTTCATTCGTGAGATGGTGCATTTGTTAAAATGAGATGTAGGACGTGATGGGCGCCTTGCATGGCTGCCGTGTACAGTTAAATTTGACTCCTGTAATAACTTGTGATCATCCGTTCATACCGATTTGTAATCATACTGCGTTATTGTCAATTTGAAGATATTAAACGAATATTATTATTATTTCAACATTACCTTTATATTGTTCCAATGGTATGTCTAGCAAATTACCTTCTTGGGCAATACTTGACATTCTGTGGTTGTCTAGACTTTTATAAGCTATCAGTTCCAATTTGAAACAAAGCCATTGCTGAACAGGAAGCCATTGCAAAGATTTTAGCACATATTAGTTATAAAATAAATAAATAAAATAAAATAACACTAGCCAGAAACTCTGGATTTTCATCATTTTTGACTAGGTAATACCAACAAGAAATGAGTTACAGTAATCAAGGTGACTTGAGACCAGTGCATTACCAGAATGTGCATATCGAGGACTTACAAATACCATTTACATGGGCGTTGAGAGACGTAGTGTATTTGGTGGTAATCTATATTGAGCATGGTCGTGTCTGCGATATGATACCACACTGCCACTGAATGTGATTCAAAAGGAGACTGCTACATAGCTTTGTAATTGATGAATTATTTCTTAAAATCTTCATCTTTTTTTTAAGGGAGAATTGCTGCATTCTGTTGTGAAGCACTTGGAGAAGATACACTTCATTACAGATACACTATCTCTTGGAGACAGTAAATACATGGTACGATGCACTGCCTCTGCACATACCATAATCCATTTTGTATGGTTTAATCTATGTTTATATATACCATTATTATACAAGATTAGAACGTTTTATCAGGAGGTTGCGGAGAATGAAGTTTGTAAAAGAACAAGTGACTATAGCTGAACTTGCAAATTCTGCTGATTGCTGATTATTTACATCTATTAAGAACAATGAAGATCACGTCCTTTGGCCTCTTTTACCACCAGTCCATAAAACTGTTTATTCATTACGTCCCCAGAATCACCAGTACTGTCTTCCAGTTACAGACAATAGAGACTTTATTTCCCAAACACTATACTCAACATTATCTACTTCTCAAAACTCTGTCTAACTTTGTTCCATGCTGCGGTTTGTCAGCATGTGTTTACTTTATAAACAATAAACGAATATCATCATCAACAAATTCATTGACGAGCTGCCTTGTCTTGTGTGGATTTGCTATGCATTACTGGCTGTTAGGTTTCTTCCAGACAGTCAAAAACATGCCATAAGTACTAATATCAAACCTGACTTGGTTGCGTAGTCAGTTTGAAAGCACCTCAGGTGAATTTTCTTAGAGTCGCTGCATAAATAAGCATTCACAATTACAATTTATTTATATGATATTTGTTTAAACTTCGACAGAATATAGAAAAACGTGATCTATCACATTATCTCTCTGCCACAGCTTCACATTTCATCTGTCATATTTAAAAAATTCAAGCACATACAAACAATTATAGAAGTCATTAGATTCAACTAGATTAGGTATCCTGAAGAGGTGGTTTAAATTTAATGAATCAACATTATAGACATTTTCCACCCTACTTTTTCTAAAGTATTTAAAAAGTAATAATCTAAGTCTATTTTAAATTGTAGAATCAGTTTAGCCCGCATATTCTGAGTTCCTCCACATATTCTCTGTTTCCCCAACAATACTGCCACTCACCCACCATCATCTGCCTTAGGCCCCTCTACTTATCACCACACAGGCCTTCTACTCAAAATTTAAGTCACCTGTTCATGAATTCCTACCCTAATCCATCTGATCCTCTGCCTCCTTTCTCTGGCAGCCGGACTTGGACCTCCACTGGACATTAATCTCTAGACATGATGTTAATGGGGCTTGTTTGTGGCAGCACCTTTGCTTTGGAACAGCCTTCCGCTCCCACTTCGCGACACTATTACCACTAAAGACTTTGTCTCATTCACTCAGTTACTGAAAACGTATTTATTCCCAAACTGTGATGGGACGTCTCTAGCGCCTCTGAGAGGTTCTTAAGGGGCAGGCCCGGTTTGTCTGTTTGGGAAACTGGGCAGCCGCCCAGGGCCGCCAATTTTTAGGGGCCGCCAATTTTCCATTTTTCAAAAATTATTACCGCGAATTCCTAAAAAAGTCATGACATTCATTTGTGATGCGAATTCCTAAAAAAACTAAAAAAAGAAAGAAAAAAGGTCATCTATTTTTTTGTAAGATGAAATTTTTTTAGGCGAATTCCTAAAAAAGGTCATCAACTTTTTTTGTGCTTAGGGCCGCCGGTTTGCCTAGGGCCGCCGATTTGCCCAGGGCCGCCAAATGTCTTGAGCCGGGCCTGTTAAGGGGCGCTGCATAAATGTTTTATTACATTACATGTAGCACTTGTGAATAAGCACCTAACCTTAGAGTAGCGCTTTAGAAATTTGGAGGAATTATTACAGTTACGATTACTTTTAATGTAATTATCATGTAGGGTTTTAAGGATCTTTTTCCTGCAATCCCGAACTTGCACTGATACTAATTGAGAGACTCCCAACAAAATTAACCCTTTGACTTGCGCTATTTTTTTTACATATATACATACATACATATATACACACATACATTTATACATACATAGTTACATACATATATACATATATACATATATACATACATACATATATACATATATACATACATACATACATGCATACATAAACACAAATACATACATACATAATTACATACGTACATACATACATCCATCCATACATAGATACATACTTGCATACATACATAAATACATACAAACATGCATACATACATACATGCGTACATACATACATGCATACATATACACATATATGCATACATTCGTACGTACATACATCCATCCATACATAAATACATACATGCATACTGTCTTTCCACACGACAGCTGTCATGTTGTCCTTGTGCCGCAGAATGGCATCACCTCGTTTCAGACCTTGACCTTGCAATCTCGTGAAATCTCGTTGCAAAATGAGAGTCCGAAACAGCACTAAGTAAATACCTTCATTGGACGCAATTGCGCTTTAAAACGCGCTCGCAATACAACTGCATAGGTAAGTGCGCTTTAAAGTGCGGTAGCCAGTCAAAGGGTTAAAGGTCAGAGTTAAAGGCCAGATGACCTGTTTATTCCATAGATGGTCATCATGCAGATGATAAGTGGGCTCAATGTTGCTTAATTTTACTGCACATGCCAGTGTCATATCTACACACCAAGTCACCATCCAAATTTTGCACCTGTAGACACTCTTTTAATAAGAAAACTTGCACAACATTCTTCAGATTTTACTTTAAGATGATATTTTCTGCTTTATAGGGAGTTTGTCAACTTTCTAAGGATGGTGATGCTCTGTATGACCACAGGCGGTTGGACATCAGGTCAGCAGCAAGAATTTTCATAACCAGAATTAAAAAGTCAGATAAGACTTTTCTGATTCTGAATGATGCCTGCATGCTAAACTTGGTGTGAACTTTCATATTTGAGGTCTACCTTATTTTTCATACACATAATAAAATAATTATCAAGTTCTATAGCATCACTGCCTAATATATATTTATTCGTTTAATAAAGCAATATCGATGTCACACCGCATCGATGTACAGTAAAATGGGAGATGAAAGGACGGAAGGGATGATGATTAAAAATGAGCGATGAAGGGAACGAAGCACAATCGCTTCGTGGCAGCCTGCAAGGTGCCTGGCACCGGATAGCACCGCCGGCATGAATGTCAGCAGCACATTAAAATCAGGGGCCTTGATGGTTTTAAAGTCATTTCGAAGGGAATTACTGTTCTGTAGAGGCTGGATTGCTCAACTGTCTATGAAGATGACTAGATACTGGTTCGTCGTGCATCAGACGGATCTTAGAGAGGAGTGGCACATGACGACGTTTCTGGAACCACTGGTCTGGGCGGCATCACTCGTCGATGAAGCTGATGAAATTAGCGTATTGCGCTGCAGATGATAGTATGACAATGAATCAGCCATCAGACCTGACTGACACAACGGATCTCAGGAGACAGCGATTCGTCAAGGCGCAGGAGTTGAGCGACGAGGGACGTTTGCAGACTGAGGATATTTTACGATGTACGCCATAAACCAGCCAGGTCGAGAATATGTCTCGATGCGGACACACAGGTGGCCTCGATCTACACATCGTGTTCCGTGTCGATGGGGCGGCTGACGCTGGTGACGAAGGGCTGGCCCCGGAGACCGTCGTAAGACGTTGCGGCTTGATTGTAAGACGATGGCGGTGATGGATGGCCCGACGTTTGGGTGGATGTTGTTGTACCCGAGGTTTGTTGGGGCACTTTGAAGCACCATGATTGGAGAGTGAAGCCGACAGTAGATGGGTTGTATGGCAATGATGACCCATTAACGTACACCAGCTGTCGATGCAATAACGAGGCCACGGGCTCATCTAGACAATCCCTGTAAGCGACTTTGATGGGATGGGCTCCGCAGTTTAGTCCAAAAAACCATCAAAACTCCACAAAAAAGTCAGCACAATCCAGCAAACATCCAGAACAGCAACCAAGCTCTAGCATCTCCAACTTGTAACGAAAGGACGAATCTTAGCCGACTTTAAGATAGTAAAATCCATCGAAATAGACTAGAGAATGGAAAGCATCCGATTAGGCCGATGACTGCTCCTGCGATCAATGCACAAGACTTAAACTAAAACCAAGCCACAGTCATGACAATACCAGAAAGTTACAGTTACATATCTTCTCCTGTTGTCTAGCTGCATGCTTCTGTTTTTTGTTGTTGCAATTTTCAGTCTTAGATGGCTGGTAGTAAACTTCTTCTGAACTACATTCTTCCTTCTAGAAATCAGCCAACAACTCTGCATAGTTGATCAGCATATATTAGGTATGTTCAGTTGGGTGGCTTACTAGTTAATCATCCTGGTAGTTATAAATGCAGTTTGCGTGTGGTGTTTGATTCCATTCATTTTCTAGCTGTATTTAGGCCATAGGCAGATCGCACAATTTCACAATCATATGGATATTTGTACAATCAGAGCTCTTTTCCCTCAAATTACATAGATTATGATTTTTTATTGTGACGTCACTCAAAATGACCACCAACTGTTGTCTTATTGTTATGATTACAGTACTATGGAATAGATTAGATTAGATAAGTAGCAGGACCAGACAAAAGACAACTCGACGTCTTAGCCGTTATGGAAAGCTGGCACCGTGGTTCGGATGACGTGCCTCTTCTTCGTGCTGCTCCGTCCGGTTTCTCCATCTACGACCGCCCCAGAGCCTCTCGTCCAGATGACAGCTCGGTTCGTGGTGGGGGTATCGCTGTCTACATCCGCTCTACACTTCGAACCTCCGTAATTCAACTTGATCCGGACATCACTTCATTCGAGGCGCTATGCCTTGCTATTTCTACATCCCATGGACCATCAACTCTTCTGGCTCTCTACAGACCTGGCTCTGCTCCTCTAACCGGAACGTTTTTTAATGAGTTTTCATCTGTTCTGGAGAGTCTAAGCACAAGAAACAGTTAGCTGGTTATTTTAGGTGACTTCAACATCCATCTAGAAGACTCCTCAGACCCATCTACTCTACGGTTCCTTGATCTACTTGCTCAGTTTGGTCTCCGTCAGCATGTAAGTGAGCCTACTCATGTGCTCGGCGGTATCCTTGACCTGATCATCACGTCTGACGAAGTATCTGTCTGTGATATACACGTTCACCCGCCGACTTTGTCCGATCACCAGCTCGTTGAACTAACTCTTCCCTTCTTGCATCTGCAACCCATACATGCCATTCGTATGGTTCGTGGCTGGAAGACCCTCGACTATCAAGTATTCCGTGATGCTCTTCGCTGCTCAAAACTTGCTTCTGACTCCTCTTCACTGGATGTCTTGTCGGTGGCTGACCTGTTTAACCTTTACTCCACCACCATGAACGAAATACTGGATAAATTACTACCTCAGCGGAGGGTCAAAATGCGCATGCGACCCCTTGCTGTGTGGTTTGACAGCGAGTGCCGCCAGTATCGTCGACGTACACGCTGTCTTGAAAGACGCTACCATCGCTCGAAAGATCCGGCCGACCACCTGACGTGGGTGACTCAACTCCGATCGCTTCATCGTCTATATCACCGCAAGGAGGCTGAATTTTGGGAGAGACTCGTCGCTCGAGATGAAAAGAACCCAAAACGTCTCTGGTCTTCCATCTCGGGACTCCTGGGCCGAGCTTCCCGTTCGTCTTCCTCTCCTGCGTTTTCGGCCAATGATTTCCTCAGAATGATGACAGAAAAGATTGCGGGCTTACGTGCTTCAACCGCCGACTCGCCTCCACCTGAATTCACATGCACGGACTTCAAGTTTGGTGACTTTCGTCCCATCCTTGAGGCTGATCTTCGACGTGTTCTCAGCTCTTCAAACCAGAAATCTTGTGAACTGGACCCGCTTCCTCCGTTTATTCTTACTAATGTTTTAGATGATGTTGTCCCATTTTTGATATATTTGTTCAATAGGTCTCTAGCAGAGGGCCATCTCCCTCCATCTCAGAAGCAAGCTATTGTCTTCCCTACCCTTAAAAAACCTAATCTTGACTCACAAGTATGTTCTAACTATCGTCCTATTTCTAACCTTTCTTTTCTCTCTAAAACTCTTGAGAGACTTGTCTCGCTTCAACTTCTGCCCTATCTTGAACAGTCTGGACTCCTCCCTTCTAGTCAATCAGGGTTTAGAGGTCACCATTCTACGGAAACTGCCCTCCTGTCCCTTCTCTCGGACATTTATACTGCCATTGACAGGTCTCATTTGACGCTTCTAGCGCTCTTTGATGTTTCCTCGGCCTTCGACATGGTTGACCATGAAATCCTACTTCGACGTCTTGAACCATCTTGTGGTCTCAGTGGTCTCCCTCTTCTTTGGTTCAAATCTTACCTCTCTGACCGTACTCAGAGGATTGTCCTTGGTGACTCCAGAACTGCCTGGGTTAGAGTTGAGTATGGTGTCCCACAGGGTTCTGTCCTTGGCCCCATTCTGTACTTACTCTACACAGCTGACATACCTTCTATATTTACTAAACACTTTACCTCTGGTCACCTTTATGCAGATGACGTTCAGATCTTTGTCCAAGGCCCATCCTCTCAGCAGATCTCCCTTGTTGGATCCATTCATTCCCTCTCACATGATCTCCACTCTTGGATGTCATCAAATCGACTTAACCTTAACTCTTCTAAGACCCAACTGATCTGGTTTGGCACTAAAGGGCAACTTTCTAAACTTGATATCCCACTTCTGTCGTCAATATACCCTGCTTTTTCATTTTCATCCAGTGTTCGGGATTTGGGTGTCACCCTTGATAGTACCCTCTCGTTTTCTGAACACCTCTCCCACCTGACACGTTCCTGTTTCTATCATCTTAGGCGTTTGAGGGCTGTAAGAAGATCAGTTTCTCCTTTGAACAGTGTTCACTGCTATGGTCCATGCCTTCATTTGCTGCCGCATTGACTATTGCAATTCATTGTTTGCTGGGCTCCCTAAAGCGCGCCTTTCATCTCTGCAGTCTGTTCTGAATGCAGCTGCCAGGCTCATTGCCCGTTTTCCTCGCTTCTCTCACATAACTACCTTTATGACTGATGTACTTCACTGGCTTCCTGTTGCTTCCCGCATCCAATACAAGGTTCTTCTCCTGGTCTCTAGGACTCAACTGGGAAAAGCTCCTAAATACCTCTGTGACCTAATGCGCAAACCTCTATCTGCTCTGTCTTCCCGCCCTCTTCGGTCTGCTGACCGCTTTGATCTGCTTGTCCCTCGCGCAAGGACTTCGATGGCTCAGCATCGTGCTTTTGCCATCCTTGGCCCTTCCCTTTGGAATGACCTGCCCCCCTCTCTCCGTAGCAAGATATTGCTTGGGATCTCGCCTTCTTCTCTCCACTGCCTAAAGACCTTTCTTTTCCCTCGGGGCTGACACGCTGGGAGCGCCTCTGAATAGTCTATGCTGTGAGAGGCGCTTTGTAAATAATTATATAAGATAAGATAAGATAAGATAAGTAGCAGGACCAGGTACCCCACACCAATACCAAAAGCAATGCAAGAAAAGAGTATCAAAAGCTGCAGACAAGTCATGAAGAACAAGTTCCGTCACCCTGATTTGTCCATAAAGTACATGATTGTGTCTTCTAATGTTTATCTACGCAGAATTCAGTGGAAAGTTAGTTTATTTCATCAGATTGTTTTGTCTATCATCTACGTGGACATCACTTTGTACGCTGCATGTGTAAACAGAGCACGACGTGCATGTCTTTAGAAACGTTCGCTCACATGTGTTGAATATTATTAGGATATTACTATCTGCAATTAATTGGACTACCAAATTGGCCTTTGATGGCAAGACTAAAATACTCCGCACAACAGCTCTGGTCGCTATGATCGCTAGATCTGCACCTTGATCACACTATTCGAAAATCGCTCTTCAAATCTCGGATCTGGTCTCCTCGTGAAGACCGATCTCTAGCCCAAAGAGACAATCCCACTGGTTTCTCACATGGCATCTTACACACACGTCCATCCTCGTCGCTCTCTAAATCTGAAACTGAAAGTATTGCTTTACCATCGATTGGGATCAAGAGCCGTAGCCCTCCCGCACCTGCTTGATCATTGCCAGCGCGGTCTTCCCTTGACCATCCACCACCAAAGCCACCCATCAAACCATCTCACAGATGCCCAGGGCCCCAGGTCTTCGGAATACGACCTGGAATGCTCGCTCCCTTACAGACAAATTTGCCTATGTTTCACAGTCTATTCTGGAGAACCAGCTTGACATCATGGCAGTCACTGAAAGCTGGCACCATACCTCTGAGGACGTTCCTCTTCTTTGAGCTGCGCCCGTTTGCTGTGCCATCTTCGACAGTCCTCGTGTGCCTTCCCCTGGCGATAACCAGACGCATGGCGGTGGCATTGCTGTCTATTATCGTTCAAACCTACATGCATCAGTCATCCGGTTTGCATAATCACCACCTTTGAAACCCTATGCCTCATTTTTTCCTCCTCACATGGTCCGACAACTGTACTCATCATCTACCGTCCTGGATCTATGCCTATTGCTGCTAAATTTTTCGAGGAATTTACTTCAGGGCTGGAAAGCATAGCCACCCATAACAGTCAACTAGTTATAGGCCTACTTGGTGACTTCAACATCCATCTTGAGAAGAACGCCAATGTTTCTAGAGCTTCTTAAGCAGTTTGGTCTCGTCCAACATGTGAATGTAACCACCCATCGTCAAGGAGGTATCCTGGATTTAATCATTACCACCGACGACACTGCAGTACACCAGCTTCATGTTCTACCACCAACCATCTCCGATCACTCACTTATTGATTTCCTTCTTCTGTCACTTCATTCACTTCTGATACATACAATCCGAATGGTACGCAGCTGGAAATCGCCTGACTATGTGGCCTTCAGCAAGGCTATTCAAGACTCAGAGCTTTCACGAGAACAATCTCTCCTTGGATGATCTCTTCAATCTTTACACGGATACCATGTCTCAGCTAATCAACCAAGTGCTCCCGCTTTGGAGAGTTCGCACTCGACATAGACCACTTGCACTATGGTTTGATGCCAAGTGTCATGGACTTCGTCGTCGCACGCGTTGCCTGGAAAGGCGTTATCGACGATCTCGCGACCCTTCTGACCATCGTGAGTGGGTGACGCAACTCAGAGCATTACATCGCCTGTATCGCCAGAAGGAGGCTGACCATTAGGGTGGGACAAATACCAGTTGCCTCAACCAGACAATGATAAATAGAAGCTCCCTCATCTACTGGTTAATGAAATAATTAATTTTCATATTTTGTATCATGTCTAGGGGTCGCAACTTTAAAAAATGTGTGACGTCATATAGTTCATTAGATATAAATAACAAATTCATTAATCTTATTACAATAGGGTAATAGAAACTCATTAATGTCGACTATAATATATTGCACAATCACTTTAATACACAAATTACACACTACACAGTACACTACGATATTGTATTGTATTGTATTGTATTTAAAAACTTATAAGTGCCTCTACCAAGTTCCCACCAATCAAAGGCGCTCCCAGTGCGAAAGTTCTCGGGAATAAAGGCAAGTTTAAAGACAACGAAAAGCTGTGGCAGGACCACCGGATAGTACTGCAGCCCGGGCCGAATGAGGAAGCTGATTCCACAATGAAGGGCCAATAGTAACAAAGGAACGAGACTGGGCCATCACCGTTCTCACTGGGGGAACAAATGAGTCAAGTCAATCAGAGGAGCGAAGAGGGCGAAGGGAGCTAGCTGAAGTAGGAAGACGTAGTGGGTCACAGAGGTATTTAGGAGCAAGACCCAGGTAAGATCGGCAAATATGGATAAGTACCTTTAGTTGGAACGAGACTGGACCATCACCTTTCTCACTGGGGAACAAATAAGTCATATATGTACCTTTAGTTGGATGCGGGCAGTAAGAGGAATCCGGTGAAGATGTTCAAACATGAATGTGGAAATATGGGAGAATCGTGGGAGACGGGTGATTTGTCTGGCAGCTGCTTTAAGAACAGATTGTAGAGGGGAGAGATGGACTTTGGGAGGCCAACAAAGAGGGAGTTACAGTAATCAATGCGAGAGCAGATAAAGGCATAGACAATGGGAGTAAAGACTGGAGAGGAGACAGATCGTCGGATAGCCTTGAGACGTCGGAGATGGTAGTAGCACAAGCGGGTGAGATTAGAGATATAGTCAGAAAAAGAAAGGGAGCTATGAAGAATTATACCCAGGTTACGGTCAGATGCAGAGAATGTATAAAAAGGAAAGCTTTGAGATAAAAGAGGGTAGTCAACCTTGGCCAGTTGTTGACGAGTGCCAAACTAAATCAATTGGGTCTCTGCTGGGTTTAAAGAAAACATGTTTAAGGACAGCCATGCTTGAAGGTCATGAAAGAGAGCATCAATGCGAGCAGTAAGAAACAGCTGAGCATACAGAGACCCATGCACGTAGACCTGGGCGTCATCAGCATAGAGGCGGCCAGTGGTTAAATGTGTTACAAAGCTGGAGGTAATATCAGCTGATTAAAGCAGGTAAAGGAGTGGGCCAAGTACTGATCCCTGGAGACACCAAACTTGACAGTAACCCAGTGTGTTCTGGAGTCACCCCAGATTATCGTTTGTGTGCGATCTGTAAGATAGGACCGGAACCAAAGAAGAGATGAGCCCCTGAGACCACTTGAGAACTCGAGACGTTGCAGGAGGATCTCATGGTCAACCATGTCAAAGGCAGCAGAGATGTCAAATAGAGCAAGCAACGAGATCTGGTCAAACGCAGTGTAGCTACTAGAGAATAGAGATAAGAGGACAGTTTAAGTAGAGTTTCTGCAGTCTGAGGCCGAGTTCATGGACATGACTCACGCCACGGTGTTATCATTCAAATGAAGAAATCAAGATTGGACTTCCAACTATAGAAATAAAGCTCATTTCGTGAACTAAGTTAAAACACTTGCACTCCAGTACTGTGCCAGATGCTTTTTCATTTATTTTTTACTCATTGTTGTTTGTAGCTCTAACTTTGGGTTCTAAATTTGAAAGTCATAACCATTAAGCCGGCTGATGTAAGAGCAGCTCTCATTTTACAACATATTGCGTTTTTGGGCTGGTGTTTCAGATATACCCCTAAGCCGCAATTTTTCTGGTTAACGGCTGGCTTGAGCAAATTTACGGCTGGTTTTTCGGCTAGCCGTAAAAGCACGTAAGCTACCTTTTCGGCTATAAGTGCATCCGGCCAAAATATTACGGCTTGAAACATATAGTTCGTTAAAAAGTGTATCGACAATAGAGAGTTCTGAGTTCCAATAAGGCAATTAATTACACATTAGATTTGATTAGAGCAACTGTAAAACAATGCCATGAATAAAATATGTCAGCACTCGCCGCTCATTGTGCACTAAGTAGGCCTACAAACCAGGGCATGTTTTAAGGAAAATTTATCACTGCACATGGCCAGCGCCAGAGCACATAAAAATCATAAATAATTATGAATTGCAATTCTTTTCATGCACAAAGAGCGGTTAACAGCCTTTCATCACTGCACATTTTGTGTATCATTGCACGTTAAAACAATCCCTGCTACAAACTAGCAAGCCAGCGTGCAAACTTTATAATCACGTCTCTGTGCATGTTGTAGCTGAACTTTTTTCCGGCGGCTAGCCGTGAAATAACTCTCGGCGGTTTTTCGGCTAAGCCGCAAAATTTTAGGCGGTTTTTCGGCTTGCAGAAAATGTTGCGGCTAGCGGCGGCGGCTTATGGGTCTAGTTTCAGACAAAGTTGCGAGAAAACAGTGATATATATCAGAAATCCATTTTTGGTGCAATATCGACTTTAATATGGACCTTTGATTTAGGTTTGTCCGGGAACTCAACTCCAGATTTTTTCACTTTTTGTCCCACCCTACTGACCATTGGCAGGGCCTGGTTGAACAACATAAAGACAACCCAAAACGTCTTTGGTCCTCAATCTCCGGCCTACTGGGACAAGACACACGCTCAGTCGGTTCTCCTGCCTTTTCTGCTGAGGATTTTCTCCAGATGATGACACGGAAGACTGCTGATCTTCGAGCGAAGACTCACGATGCCCCTCCTCCGCAATTCCCCACACGGACCACACCTTTGAAGGATTCCGTCCAATCCTTGAAACGGAACTACGTCAAATAATTGCATCATCAAACAAAAAATTATCCCAACTGGACACTCTTCCTCCATTTATTTTGGTGAACGTTTTAGATGATTTAGCTCCATATCTAGTTTATATATTTAACAGGTCGCTTTCTGAGGGTTATCTACCTGCTTCCCAAAAACGGGCTATTGTTTTTCTGACCTTGAAAAAGCATAACCTTGACCAAAATGCCTGTCAAAATTACTGGCTCATTTCCCATCTTTCTTTCCTCTCAAAGACCCTTGAAAGACTAGTTTCACTTCAGCTACTCCCTTACTTTGAGCAAGCTGGGCTTCTGCCGGCCGCCAAATCTGGCTTCAGGGGCCACCATTCCACCGAAATTGCTCTCTTATCCCTACTGTCTGATATTTATACAGCTATTGATCACTCTCATCTCTCTCTCTCGCCTGGTGATTTTTGATGTCTCGTCTGCGTTTGACATGGTTGACCATGCCTACTTCAGCGACTGCAACTGTCCTGTGCCTTTCTGGTGTTCCTCTTCTTTGGTTTAAATCATACCTCTCTGACCGCTCACGGTTGGTTGTCCTTGGTGAAACAGGACTCAGTGGACAGAGGTTGAATTTGGTGTTCCCCAGTGCTCGGTCCCATCCTATACATCAGGGGTTCCCAACCTTTTCTATGCCTCGCACCCCTTGGAAATATTTGATTAGCGCTCACACCCCCTACAAAAGTCGTCACATTTGAAGACGACTAAGTCACATTTCTATTTTTTGAACCACAGACTGAGCCACACACACTCATATAGTACTGTGGGTGAACAAACTGAACTAAAAATATAAAATGCTCATATAAATTCATAATGCTACAAAATGCACTGGGTTTTGCAAGTCATCATTTCCTGTTGTGCAAGTGAAACCAAAGCGCACATACCGGTACTCGTCATTCCATTTCCTTCTTTTTGACATGATGAAAAATGAAGTTTTAATCTGCGAACCAGTAAGACTAAAATATGAGCTAATTTACCTGTTCATGAACCCCGTTTTGACAAATTTTTCTGGCTCATTGCTTCTTTCAAAATATAATATCAATATGACATTGCACTCAAAGCAAAAATAATGACCTACAAATGCCCGCACACTGCAAGACACCGGTTGCACTACGATGCAAATAGCCAACTGCTCAGTAAGTATACACACATGCACACACAATTATTACATTTATTAATATCAAGTTCTGTTTTAATAAAATAAATGTGACCTCACCTTCAATGCAAACAATTTTTTTAACGAGTTAATTTCGTGACATTTGTATAAACATGAAGGATTTTCTATCAGCCGAAAAAGTTTACCTACTCTTTCTCACACCCCATGAAATGCCATCTCGCACCCCCTGGGGGTGCGGGCACCTCTGGTTGGGAACCCCTGATGTAAGAGGCTGTAAGGTTGCTCGATTGCCATTTTCATGTTTGTATTCCAGCTCCAGAAAGCAGCACTCTGGATGAACGTGGGAAAAAAAAAATAAATTCAGTGCTAAATATCTCTTAAATGATGCCAAGACATCACATAGGGAAACGGTATGATCTGTAATTTAATTTTGTAATTTTCAATTGTATTTGTGTTTTAGAATGATTCCAAAAGACCAGTTCTACTGTGCATTACTCTACTTCACAGGTAGTGACATGTTTAACCGGAACATGCGTCAACATGCTCTTGAGCAAGGATTCACGCTCAATGAGTACTGTATACGACCCCTTGGTAGCACTGGTGAGTAATCGCACAGTTGAATAATCACGCCTTTGACGATTTCTGTATTTGTGATCAAAAGCATTTAACAGGAATCACACTGTTATATGGCAGATGTTTCTATCAAGTTGAACTTCTGTCATTGTCAGCTGTGATGTTTGCTGTTTGGGAATATCTTCTTCATGCATCACTGTTGGAAGGCTCAATTAACTACCAATTCTTCCGTTCTATAAGTCGTGGTTTTGTACTTGAGCTTTGAGGGTAGTTATGTTTACAAAGAAGAACATGTGTGCAGAAATTAAAAGATTTTTGGGCTACCTCAGTAGCCCAGTGCTGAAAGATCCTAAAATGTATTTCCCGCCTAGGATGACCAATTTGTATTGCCCCGTTAAATATGCTATTAGAATCTAAACAGTGTTAAAAGTAGTGTAAGACATTTGCAAGTCTTAGTGTGGCCAGAAAGTTCAATACTTAACGCAAGCTAAGGCGTTTTGGATGTGTTGCAGCCTGTTGAGTTCAAGGTCTGCGAGACCCACAAAAACTGAATTAGCATAATCAAGGCAAAAGGAGAACAGGCGACATATTCTTATTCTTAGCCAACTTGATGTGACATATTGCCCTGATGTGATAAAAACAAAATTTACAAAGATTTATACTTGTGCTGTAGCCTTCTGCCATATGACAGTGTCGAATTGCTGTAATTATAGTTTGATCAAAGTGGTCTCTACTGTCTGGTGCTCTAGGATTAAAAAGGCGCTCCATCAATTCTCACTGATATTCTACCAGGGCGTTCAATTGCTTGTTACATGTTCTTGTTACATGAGGGTTTCTTGATTTATCCGACACTCTGTCAAGTCTTGTTGATGTTCTTTCTACCAAGGTACTCAAGAGGGTGTCTGGCTACATTAATATCTCCTGATTGCAGTTTTTACTTTTTAACTTTAAACTGTGAACACCCCATAGTGCACCGTCATGGAAACTGCTCTCCTGCTTGGGCTTTTGGCGACATTAGGTCATCCAATGCAACAGCCGGGCTCAGGATGGAGGGGTAAAATTACCTCCTATTACTGGGTAAGTGCCCACTGTAATTGATTCTGGGGCATGCCATTTGCAACAAGCCCAAGTTTGCAAGATTCGCAACAACCCTGCAGGAATCAGCGCCAAGTTGCTGGCTGCATCCAAGCAGAAATGTCAATATTAGGGCTGTTCAACGATTAAAAATTTTAATCGCGATTAATCTTGTGATTAAAAAAAATAATCGCGATTAATCTTGCGATTAATCGCATCAAGAGAATAGGTTGGTGTTTACTTGTTTACAGATAGTAAACAGCAGTAAATTTAAAGAAAAACTTGTCACTGTTTCTCCATTTGTTATTAACATAATAGAATTACGAAAGTTCATCCACTGTCTGTTTTTCATAAGTCCTGTTTCAGCCAGTTGTTGAGACAAATTAACTTGTTCACATTGTCAGGTGAGAGTGCTGAACGTTTCTTATTAAGAATGTTTCCAGCAGCAGAAAACATTCTTTCGTATGGAACAGTAGTTGCTGGCGACCCTAGATATTTCTGTGCTAACTTTGCAAGTGTCTTAGGTGAACCTTCGTATCTGCCGTTTTAAACTGACCATTCATAGATCGTTTGACTTCTTTCTCGCTCTTTTTCTCCGACATTTTATAGAATAGACGATTAATAACCCACTAGAAGATATAATACGAACGATGATTAAACTATATGCTCAGAAACTTTCACATAAAGGACGAATTTGGATAACTAGTCTACACCGCCATTAACCGGAAATTGTATTGGTTGCCTACGAGTTCGCCCAACACAACTGAGTGAATTAAGCCCAATCTCGGCCAAAGACTTTTCCCTTTGGCAGTACCTCACGCATTGCTGTGTTCAGTAAATTCCTATACAAAACAGTGTTTGCGATTAAAATTTAATCGCGATTAAATTTTTTAATCGCGTTAATCGTCCCGAAAATTTAACGCGTTAATCGCGTGCGTTAACTGCGATTAATCAACAGCCCTAGTCAATATTAATTAATGAGGATGTCTTTAAGCCATACTATCCTGTACACCTCTGCATCTCTCTTTTTGTTTCCCTTCACTCTATCAAAAGAGAAGGTGTCAAACGACAAGTGTTGCAAATCTTTAATTAAAAAAGGCCAGTTTTATTTCAACAGAATTTGACCATGTAACAATGTATCTAAGAATTATACAGATGATTTGCAGATACAGGTGATTTGCAGATAGTGTTTACTGATATTGGCTGTTAGCACCAGTGGTGGCGCTACCACGGGTCGCGGCAGGTCATCTGACCTGCCTATTTTACTCTTGACCTGCCTTAGGACCTGCCTATTTTACTCTTGACCTGCCTTAGGACCTGTCTATTTTACTCTTGACCTGCCTTAGGACCTGCCTATTTTACTCTTGACCTGCCTTAGGACTTGCCTATTTTACTCTTGACAGGTCTGGTTGACTCTTTCTGTAATGTCGTGCGTCTCATTAGCATACATGTTCATGATGTTTTGATAATCAGTACTTCCAAATCTTTAACGATTAGTAAAGTAACTAAAGTCAACTGGGCTATAAGCGTTCAATAATAATTTTCTTCGTTTTATATAGCCTATCTAAGTTATGCTGCTTATGTTGAGGCTATATATCCTCAACAACATGGTTTTCAATCAGGTCACTCCACTTCTATGTCACACTTGGGTATGCAGGATAGAATTACTCATGCTATTGATGCTAATGAATTCTCTCTTGGAATTTTCTTTGACTTGAGTAAAGCATTTGATACTGTAGATCATAGTATACTATTTAAAAAAACTTGAAAATTATGGAATACGGGGCATTCCTCTTAAATGGTTCTATAGTTATCTTGACCAGAGACAGCAGCAGGTAATATGTAATGGAGTTTTTTCAAAACTTAGAGTTATTCATTATGGAGTCCCACAGGGCTCAAATCTTGGTCGTTTACTATTCTTACTCTATGTTAATGACCTTCCTAACTCTTATTCTCTACTTCAATTCATTCTTTTTGCTGATGACACTAACGTCTTTTGCTCACATAGATCTCTGGACATGTTGATGGACCTGGTAAACTTTGAACTCACAGCTGTTGCCGACTGGTTCAGAGCTAACAGATTGTCGCTTAATCTGGCCAAACTAATTTCATTAGCTTTCGTTCTCATAGAAAATCTATACCTTGTCAAAATTTTACCATCTTCATTGATAATAAACCTATTCTTCAAGTTAAGTCTACCAAGTTTCTTGGTGTTTACATTGATGAACACCTCACCTGGAAGGATCATATTGAGCACATATCCAATAAAATTACCAAGAATGTGGGAATATTATCTCGTATATCTTACCTGTTACCCCGGAATATTATGTTTAATTTATACTATTCCCTCATCCATCCGTATTTAGCCTATTGCAATATCGTATGGGCCTCCAATTACCAAACTAGGCTGAAGAGATTGTATATACTACAGAAGAGGGCAGTCCATATTATCACTGGTAGTCCCTACAACTCACACAGGACAGATATTTCAAGATCTTCGTATTTTACAAATTGACCAGATTAATAAATTACAGATATGTGAATTTATGTTTCGCTTTGCCAATAATTTACTACCACCTGCCTTTAAAGATTATTTTCCGTGTCCGACTCACATTCTCATCACACCAGAACAAGAGGTGATTATCGAGCAGGATTTGCTCGGACCAATTCACGGCTTTTCTCGATTAAATGCGCTGGCCCTGTTGCATGGAACAGTCTATCATATAATACTTGTAAACTGCTTAACTTATACTTGTTCAAAAAATCTTTGCGCACACTCCTACTGGAGTTGTAGCTCATTCAGTTTTGTTGTGTTTAAAATTTTCATCATTGAGTTTTCTTGCACAGACTTGTGATTATCATTTCTTTTTTGCTTATCTTAGTATTCGATTCCTTAACTTGTTCTTCGTGATATTCGTGTTTTTTCGTATTTTTCACCATTTGTTTGTGTGCACTCGTGTCATGTCTAATGCACTTAATAATTGTATAATGTTAACCGTTTACTGTAATTGCACTAATTTTGTTTTGGATTCCACATATACCATTTAATTAAGTTTTAATTTAGATTTATCTTGTTCACTTCTTTTTTCTTGATCGAAGCAGTTATTAGAATATTGATTGAAAGACTTTTATAATGACATTTATTGTGATAGTATTGAACCTTAGGTGGCCCTACATAGCGGGATTTTTTATCCCTTCTAGGTCTCCTTTTGTTGCAAATGCTGATACTGTTATGTTATACTGCTTTGTTTTCAAACTGCTTCAATAAAGATTGACTGATATGCTGCTTGATGTTTCAAACTCAAACATTAATTTCTTTGACATGCTGAACAACTCCCAAGACCCTGACGCGACCTGCTGAAATTGCATGGCTGGCGCTGCCACTGGTTAGCACACACGCTTATATGCATCTGTCTGGTAATTTCTGTAGGGGTACAAAATTTTACTGGGTTTTGTGTCACTGCGCCTTATAGAAAATAGTAACTTAGTCTGGAAAGTAAGGTACTTAAAAAATTTTCAAAGTGCAGCTTAGGATATTGTGAAAATCTTTTTTGAGCTTTTTATGAGTGAACAGTTTCAGTAATTTAGTGATTGTTTATGAAGGATGTCAAATGTTCAAGAAGGCATGCTTGTTTGTTGTATGGCAGTGTGACCCCCATCCGCTGCAGATCTCCCTAATTGACTCTGGGGCTTGCCCTTGGAAGAGGATCTTGAATGCTGTTCCATCCTTGAATAGTAGCAATGCAGAATCTTTATCATGCACAAGTTTACATTAGAAATTGTATAACACTTTCCTTAGAAATCAAGTAGCTTGTGAAATCTCCAGAACTCACAAAGTATCAAAGATTTTGGCAGCAGAAACAAGTGAAGAACCTCAGAAAGCTTTAGAGATTCAGTTAAGAAGAGAATTCAAGAATAATAACACGGACAATTTCTATAGCGCCGTAACGCGACTTTGCCGCTACAAGGGCGCTGTGACAGAACCTAAGAACCTCAGAAAGTATCAGTGATTTCAGCTGGAGGGAGAAGTCAAGATTCTTATAATGTTCAGGAGAGAAGTTAAAACCTCAGAAACAGAAAGTTCTAGGTATTTCAGGTGGAGAATTTGAGCTGAAGAGAGTGGTCAAAATCCTGTAGTTTTCCAGATTTTTCAGCTGAAGAGTGTTTTTCTAAGATTTCACATGTGGAGGTAAGTTGAGAGCCTTTCATGGGTTTTAGCTGAAAAGTCGGTAACCTCAGACAGTTCCAGAGATCTCGGCAGAAGGCAGCATCTTTAACAACAAGATCAACAACTCATTCTCTTATCAAACTGGATTTGTTACAATTTTTCAAGTTTCAAAATGCTAATACTTTAAATTGGCTTTAAATTATAATTACTACATACATTCATTTAATCCAAATGTTGACCTATGTTAAATGTTAAAATCTTGACCTATTGCGTTTGCTACTATAGCGTGCGTAGCGCCTTCTAACAAATGCACGCGCTGTCGTGGAAGAATAGAAAAAGAGGTCACCCATCCCTGCAGACTCTGTATGAGGTTCAAATCTGGCTCAGAAATTACAGGGATACGCTTCTTAGTTTCCATTGGACTTTGTAATATTGCTGTTGGGGCTTTCGACTAAGCCGAGAACTATGTCTAACTTTTGATATATTTACCAGGTCTTCCAGATAGCTCTTAATAGGCTCCGGAGGTGCTATATCAGCCATGGCCTTGCACGATTGCACGACTTCCATTTTAGGCACAGCAATGTTCTCCTTACACTCACTAGGGGTCTGTATTCCCACGACAGTCTTACTGTAATTATACAGGGTGTCTCAATTTTTGTTTTAGCAATAAATCTGTCGATTATAAAAATAACTCAATAAAATTTTAGACATTTAAAGAGGAATAAATTTCCAGTAGGGGCCTATTCTCCAAAAATTAAATCGAATTCTATCAACAGAGTTCAAAGTTATGCACAGTCAAATTTGGGCAAACAAAATTCAAACTTTCCAACATGTAAAAATTCATTATTTTAATTTTTTTTATTAAACTTTACAATTTGACAAAAAAAATGTGTTTCTTCAGTTGATGTTCAAAATGACCGCCATTAGCTCGAATGAATGCTTTAAGGCGATCTCGCCATTCATTAATTTCATGATTAATAATTTCTTGATCAAAAGGATTCCAATCCTCCACGAGATGGTCAAGTTCTTCAAGGATGTTCCGTTCCATGATTAATCTTAATTGTAGTCGAGCGGATTGAGATCAGGGCTACTGGGGGCCAAAGAGTGGATAAAATAAACTCTGGAGTCTTTCTTGACCGCAGATCCACAGTTTCTCTGGCTCAGTGAGCTGGAGCACTGTCCTGCTGGAATATGAAATTCCTTCAAAAACCTGTTTTCTCCATATTGTTTTTTTTTATTTTAAAATTTTAATTTTAATCAAACTCAAGTCATCTTTACTGAAAAGCATTTTCTTTTATTATCGTCTGCTTAAATGAAAATGATGTCATTTTTAGTAAGGCATGCAGTTTGCAAAAAAATAATTGTTATATTTTACATGTTGGAAAGTTCGAATTTTGTTTGTCGAAATTTGAATGTTCATAACTTTGGATCTTGTAGACAGAATTTGATGAAGTTTTCAGAGTATTGATAATTTACCTTTCGTTCAATATCCAAAATTTTATTGAATTATGTTTAGAACTCACAGATTTATTGCCAAAACAAAAAGGGTATCAGTTCAATTGAGACACGGTGTAGTTTGATCAAAGTGATATCTACTTTCTGGTGCTCTATCATTAAAAAGGCGCTCCATCAATTCTCAGTGATATTCTACCAGGGCGTTCAAGGGGGTTTCTTGATTTATCCGACACTCTATCAAGTCTTGTTGATGTTCTTTCTACCAAGGTAGGCCTACTCAAGAGGTTTATTGATTTAGCTGGCACTCTATAAATAACCTTTGGATGGTTTCTTGGTTGTCCTGGCACTCTATAATTATAGTTTTCTCAATATATCTTGTCTAGTCTCAAGATCAGCAGAAAACAACTCAACCATAGTTCCGATTAACTTAATTATCTCAATTACCAATTACGGGGGAGGGGCGACAGACTGCTGCTTCACACCACCTTTGAAAAATCCATGTGCCGCCACTGTAACATCAGAAACTTGACTGCTCTGCTTTCTCAAAGTTTCCACTTTTGTCTTTCTCGTCTGGGTTTCTTGATCTAGGATTTTCGTGACAATTCTCTCACCTTTACTGAACATATTTCCAAACTCATCCGCACTTCCTACTTCACCTAAGGGCTATCCATCGCTCTGTCTCGTCTTCGATTTTCACTTCGATTGTCCATGCATTCCATGCGTCGACTACTGTAGTTCCCTCCTCATTGGTCTTCCCAAAGTCCATCTCGCTCCTGTTCAGTCCGTTCTCAATGCTGCTGCTAGACCAATTGCCCATCTTTCTCAATTCTCTCATATCACCACTTTTATGGAAGAACTCCACTGGGTCCCGCTTTCTGCTCACATCCAATTCAAGGTCCTCAACCTTGGCTGTAAGCCTCAACTTGGTTTCGTTCTACACTGTGTCTCAATTGAACTGATACCCTTTTTGTTTTGGCAATAAATCTGTGAATTATAAAAATAATTCAATAAAATTGTAAATATTTAAAGAGGAATAAATTGTCAGTATTCTGCAAAAAATTTAATCGAATTTTATCAACAGAGTCCAAAGTTATGCACATTCAAATTTGGACAAACAAGATTTGAATTTTCCAACATGTAAAAATTAATTTTTTTAACTTTTTTTTCTAATTAAACTTTACAATTTGACAAAAAATGAAGACTTCAACATTTAAATTAATTTGAGTCAAATGTTTTTCTTCAGTCGATGTTCAAAATGCCCGCCATTAGCTCGGATGAATGCTTTAAGGCGACCTCGCCATTCATTAATTGCATGATCAACAATTTCTTGTCCATATCTCGCTGTTTGGGATGGTCAACGACATGTGTGCGGGTTTGATAAAAAAGTTCTTCAAGGACGTTCCATATCTAGTAGTCGAGCCGATTGAGATCAGGGCTACTGAGTGGATGAAATAAAATCTGGAGTCTTTCTTGACCGCAGATCCTCAGTTTCTCTGGCTCGGTGAGCTGGAGCACTGTCCTGCTGGAATCTGAAATTCCTTCAAAAACCTTTTTGCTCCGTAATTATTTTTGTCTTAAAATTTTAATCAAACTCAAATCATCTTTACTGAAAAGCATTTTCTTTTATTATCATCTGGTTAAATGAAAATGATGTCATTATGACATCATATTTTTTAGTAAAGCATGCAGTTTGCAAAAAAATTACTTTTATCTTTTACATGTTGGGAAGTTCGAATTTTGGTTGTCCAAATTTGAATGTTCATAACTTTCGATGTTGTGGACAGAATTTGATTAAATTTTCGGAGAATATTGATTATAATTTATCTCCCTTTCAATATCCAAAATTTTATTGAATTATTTTTAGAATTGACAGATTCATTGCCAAAACAGAAAGGGTATCAGTTCAATTGAGACACAGTGTATTATTATTATTATTATTATTATTATTATTATTATTATTATTATTATTATTATTATTATATATTCATCGCCCTCACTCTGCTGCTTCTCAGTCCTCTTCGTTCCTCTGACCGTTTGGACCTCCTCGTTCCCCCTGCCAGGACTTCACTGGCTCAATCTCGGTTTTTCGCTTCGATTGGCCTTGCCCTTTGGAGTGAACTTTCTGCGTCCGTTGGTTCGTTCTTCTATACTCTCAGGTAGCGTCTCTTCCTCTGACCTTTCTTAAAACTTGCTTTTTCTCTCGGGGTCTCTTGCACTGGGAGCGCTTCTGAATGGCTTTCCAGCTAGAGCGCTTTATAAATGTCCGAATACAATACAAAAGGTACTACATTTTTGCCAACTGAGTCAACTGACATCTCTTCCATTTCTATGCT
Source organism: Allolobophora icterica (assembly GCA_963556255.1). NCBI lineage: Eukaryota > Metazoa > Annelida > Clitellata > Crassiclitellata > Lumbricidae > Allolobophora > Allolobophora icterica. Next base: position 28,296,534 of record OY744610.1, on the reverse strand, counting down.
CGCCCCTCAGACATTGCATTAACTGAGAGGATGCAACACCATAGACATGGTGACTCTTAATGAACAGTTGGTGCTCACGGTTTCTTGGTCAGTGGTCCAAAGGTTTGGATTTTCCACCCAATTCAGTTCATTTGGTCAGTTCTTTTATATCATTCAGATCTAAACTTGAGACATAGATCTTGCAAACCCATCGTAACGTGGCTTCTGGTTCCCAGATTTATCGGATTTAGACCTGGCTTTTCCAATGGAAAAGCCAGGTCTTTTTTTTTCATTGCATCTTTACTTCAAGTGACCATCAAGTGATATCTTGGACATTATTAAAGTGATGGTGCTATAAAAGTCATTAGATTAAATTATGGTGTTTGCCATAATAATTGCAGGAACAAGTTCCGAGTATACTGAAATCATACTAACTGCACTGTGTTTGCACATTATGTATTATTTTCTAAGAATCTCACAAAGGCACTAGATATTACCTTAGCAATGTTGGTTCATTATGTTTGTTCAATTTATTGCAGGCGTTCCAGGTGAACCATTGCCAGTCACGTCAGAGGAAGTCGTGTTTGACTACATTGGTTTCGAGTATAAGACTCCAGAACAACGCAACTTTTAAGAATTTATGCTCTTACTTTTCCAGATTTTATTTCTGTTGTCACAGCAAGAAAAATTATTGACTTCATAAATTACTGTTTTTTTACATTGTTATTAAATAAATGGATATACTGGTCATTTTGTATATGTGCGTACGTTCTTGTGTATGTGTGCTTGTATGTGTGCATATGTCTGTGTGCGTCTGTCTGTGTTCCTATGTGTTTGTCCGTCTGAGTATGTGTGCATGCCCGTGTGCTTCTGAGCCAAAACACCGAATTCCCAAGTTAATTCAGCGTTATCGGGGAATTTCCCACAGTTTCGCGATAGCCAAACGCTTTTTTCCTGATATGAGCGGTGTAACGCATTAGTAAATAGGTTGTCGACCCAGGATTTAAATGCCTCGTGATGTATGTGTAGGGGGGTAGGCCTTTAAGATGCATCCGTCTGGACTGGTCATTATAATTAACTTGCCAGTCGGTGGCCAGTCTTCAGAGGAATGTACGCCTACACTCTGAGCGTGGGGAGCTGGCAGATGCACGTGCAGACAGACTGACTGGCACCAGATAAAGGTATGCCGTGTAGGAAGGTTTAGATAGGGCTGTATAAATGGTAGCCCTTGAGGCAGAGGGAACAGAGAGAGATCGGGATCCAGCGCGTTCGTCACACGGCCTAGGCCGGACCTCTGTCCCGTTTGTCAACCGGGACACGGGGTCCTAGCGTGTATAACATTCGTATAAATAAACATCGTCAACGACAGCGTGTTTCTCTCTCTCTCTCTCGATCTACATCTAGTAGTGGTCACTTCAACCGCCGCTACATCTGGTGGAGAAGCCACGGTTTCGAATCCTTTTCGTACCTATGTTCCCGACAGCTAGTGCACCTTCAACGACTCAACGGCCAGTTCCTGAACTGTGTGCTGAAGCAATCTCGCCATCGTCTGCCAGTGACGCGGCTAACGACGACGCCGACAACAACGTCAAGCCAAGCCAAACATCGCACATCTTCACCGTGGACAAGAATGCCGTCGAGTCAACGGATGCCACGACTTTCTGCAACCTACCGGACCCTTTCGATGCCGATTCCGCGAGCCTACGCCATTGCGCCTCACATCAACTCCGACAGGTGCGCCTCACGTTCGCTCACGAAGTTTCGATCACGACTTCACGTTTCTCCGCTGCCGTCACCGCTACACTTCATGGTAACATTCTTCTTAACGATCACTTATCTGGTTAGACGTGTGGTGCCCGGCTTCATCGCCTTTCAACTTCCATCGTTTCCTCATCGTTTCCTCGTCGTCTCAGTGCTTCATCCTATAATCACTCTCGAACAGTTTGCCTGCAACTACCGCCATTCTTCGATTCCAGAATCCATAGGCGTAATTTGTGGGGGGTACGAGGGGTACCCGTACCCCCCACTTTTTGGACTGGGGGGTACTGTACCCCCCACTTTTTAAACAATGTCAATCAATATTTATGTTATTGTGCCTTTCCAGAGAATGCAGTCTCCGCCAAAAGTGCGAAAGTACTTAGATACATGTGTAAACCGAGAGCTAAATTAATGAGAATACTGACAGGGAATATGTTCAAAATGGCCACCATGCGAAAAGCGAAAGTGGAGAAGAAATTGGTACACCCCACTTTTTAGACCAAAGTATTGGTACCCCCCACTTTTTAGACTAAAGTTACGCCCCTGCCAGAATCTGTCTTCAACTCTTCATGAGAAACGGTCTAACTGCTGAAGGTTTATCCATGGACTGGAAAGGCAACGTTTTCTTCATTTCGAAGTTGATTGTTTAATTTATATATTGTTTGGCGTAACTAATAATTTTGATATTTATGATTAATGGGTTTATTAGCACAATTTATTATTATCTATGGCCGATGATAACTCTTTGTATTTATGGTAGTCCTAGCATTCTAGCAGTTCTGTATTTTGAATGGATTTGATTAGCTATGATTTTAAGCTTCTAAGGATCTTAATGTGTAGACGTTTACCTTTCATGTGCCTAATTTGCATTGCTACCGCTCTAATTAAGCGCATCAGTACTGTGGCCGAGTTTGGCCGGTGCCTCTGCATCTGGCTTTCATGAAACAGAGTTATACCAGGCCTGCAGTCAGCTAGTTGTATACATGATTTCCTCGAGAGAAGTTACGTAGCTAAAAGTCAGCTAATTAAGCTAATTGAGTTGCTGCGCGCCGACGGCCGACCACTATAACCAGTTACAGAGTAGATAGTGCACTTGGTCTCATGATGGCATGATATGCCTTTCTGTCTTAAAAGCAAGTGATACTCCCTTACACAGGAACACAGGCATTACTGAAAATGCGTTCGAGGGGATACGTACCTTTTGTCGGACCCAGATTTAGCCCGCTACACAGATTAAACGCGGAAGACGCTAAGGAGTCGCAAAAGTACGAAGATGTTTTGTAGCGCTTTTACGGAATCTCATTGCATACTGTCATGACCCAATACTTAGTCTGCTCTGAACGTGGTTAATAGATATGAACGCGCACTGAACAGTGAACACCATGTGCAGCAGATATTTCTTAATGATGTATACGTATGTTTGAATTGCATTGATTTAGTACGATGTAACCGATTCTTACGACTAGTATTCGGACAAGTGATGAACTACCTTAAGCTGCTGATTCTTCTGATGACTTTGAACAACTTAATTTATTTGCCGCTATTGCATTTATTTAGGAATCTGTCAGGGGATTTTTTAAGAAATTTTCACTGGTGGGGAATTTTGAAAAAGGGCATTTTTCGCGCGTAATTTTAAGTCAAAAAGCACTGAATCAGAGAAACCTTTCTGAGCTGTGGGCCACAGGAATAATTACTAATAATTATTTATTATAATATTTTATAATATTTAATTTATTATTTAATGTCATAATTTAATTTAATATTAATTTAATATTTATTATTATTATATAATTGTCTAATAAACAAGAAACATTTACTGTAGCCATTTTCTGTTTTAACAAGTAGCCTCCTTTACCTGGATACGGTCCATTCTTCATCAGTTGAAGCTTCCTAAGAGCGCTACATGTAGGCCTATCTCTTCATGTCAGTGTACTGTCATGGGCGTCTTTGTTTAGGCGTAATCTTGAAAATTTAACGTATAGAGTTCTGTCTTGGTAATATGGAAATTCATATTGTCAACCCCGATATGGGAAGATTCATTCACTCGTGTCGACTAATTGGTATCGTATTCCTTTTACCAGCGGCTGTTGTGTTGTTTTTAGCCGATCGCTGCGAGATAACAGGTCGGGCTGGTGAACCGCGGAGTCAGAACGTTATTTATAATATGTATATTTATACACATCCATAAATATATATATATATACATATATATTAACATATGTAATTGACACTGGCTGGAGCTACAGTCTCTAAGTAATGAGCTTCTTCCCTTAGACGCCAACTAACACACGTTCTGCCAGACTTTTTAAATATAGGCCTACCCCGCTAGCTTCGGAGCCAGTTCCAAGCCTGGATGAATGAGGAATGCGAATCAATTGATCTTTGTTGTCACACGGGTCATTAAACTGAAACTTCTACTACTACGCTTTGTGAGTCAGTCGGGTCTGTATTAATAATTACAGGAACGGAGAAGACGAACACTTCTGAGTAGAACAATTTCGTAGGAACTGTGAGGGTCGACTGCGTTGAGGCCTAACCCTAACACTAACCCTAACCCTAACCCTGAACTCAGTGGCGGCGATCTTGTTTGACAGGTGGGGGGGACATTCTTGAAATGACAAAACAAATAATTATTTGGGACTAAAAAGGGCACAATTCATTGGTGGGGAAAAGGGCAAGGACTGGTGGGGAATTCGAGAGGGCTGGTGGGGAATTTCCCCACCAGTCAACATGTTAAAAAATGCACTGGAATCTGTTAGATATTGTTTAAACTTTTATTTCATGCATGCATCTTACGTTTGAGGACAAACGTTTTTCGAAGAGTGGTCGTAAGATGCATCCGTCTGGACTGGTCATTATAATTAACTTGCCAGTCGGTGGCCAGTCTTCAGAGGAATGTACGCCTACACTCTGAGCGTGGGGAGCTGGCAGATGCACGTGCAGACAGACTGACTGGCACCAGATAAAGGTATGCCGTGTAGGAAGGTTTAGATAGGGCTATATAAATGGTAGCCCTTGAGGCAGAGGGAACAGAGAGAGATCGGGATCCAGCGCGTTCGTCACACGGCCTAGGCCGGACCTCTGTCCCGTTTGTCAACCGGGACACGGGGTCCTAGCGTGTATAACATTCGTATAAATAAACATCGTCAACGACAGCGTGTTTCTCTCTCTCTCTCTCGATCTACATCTAGTAGTGGTCACTTCAACCGCCGCTACATATGTATGTAAGTATGTATGTATGTATGTTAGGGTGCCAATGAAAAACAAAGTTTGCAGTTTTTTAGGTCTCACCCCTTAGTTTTGTTCATTTAGCTATAAAACTGAAATACATCAAGTTTTGTAGCAATCACATAACATTTATTGGTGGCACAAGACCTGTAAAGTTTTCATACACTGAAAAATGGTATTACATAAGGCGCTGCGTACACATGCAATGGTCCTCGTTGTTAGATTGTTTAATAATGTTAGCGGCTGCACATTTTTTGAACGAGTAAATGTTTTTTGGGTTCTGGAAACTGCTGGCGATGGCTCTCAACCACCTGGAGCAGATACTGCTTCTGCTCCTCCTGGTTTGTTATAGCGGAATTGAATGTCTGTACTAGTGCGACGCCCCGTTCGGCTGCGTCGTTCACCACCTTCAGTTTTTTTACCCTGCACTGTGCTGTGATGCATGCTTCATTGATGTTCCATACGCGTGGATCTTGCAAGAGGATATCTTGATGGATATCCATGGAAGCAAAAAACTTCTTTGTGTTTCGTGACACGAAATGAGACAGCTGTTTTCCAGAGATACAATTCTCGTCAATTGTCACTCGAACTGGAGGATCTTCTTCGCCCACATTACACAGGGCTGCGACCATATCCGCTTTTTCCATAACAGAAAGTTCAGGATCAAAGAAGGCCAGACCAAGTACCACAAATGGCGCATGAACGTTTTTATGGCTATATCTGCAACGGGCTTGTTCACACTGCGGTAGACTACAAGATCTTTCAACAACTGTAAGTCGTTTCGTGGAGCAGATGTTGCTGATGTGCACGTGTACCATGCTTTGAGATATAGTCTAACCACAAACATGTTAAACTGTTGAAGTCCAGATAGTTCAGAGGCTGTCAAACGAAACTGTGAGCGAAACAAATAAATTTTCAGACTGTAGATAAATTTTCCCATCCATCGAGCCCTGTGGTAAGCTCCAGGTGCGTTGATATGGATGCTTGGAGAAGGCTCATCTCCTAGAAACAACAGTGACAACTGCAACAGCTCCTTATATAGTCATCTCTGGGATGAAACTGTTGCAGCTGCTGACGAAAAAATAGCAGTAAGTTTTCTTTCAGCGGCTCGAGTTCAGCGGTAATTTTTTTGTCTTTCATCGCACATTCATAGGATGAATTGTCAATGTGAATCCATGTAGCAGAAAACCTTTCAAAGAGCCTAACATTTGGGCCACTAGAACATCCCATAAGCATATCAAATACTTTTGCGACAATGAGTTCGTGTATATGATGCCTGCATGTTAAGCTTATAGCTGCTTGTGAAGTTTTTGCTGCAGTATGACACAAGCTCCCGCTTTGTTGCCAGTGTTGCTGGCGGTGGTGTCAAAACACATTAGCTGGACACGTTCACTGAGTTTCCAATCGTCAATCATTTGAAAGACTGCTGCAGTCTGTGCCTCACCAGAACCACTGCATAATTTTGGGACCCCGAGAAGCTTCATCTCGCCATCTCCAGACACTATGACGGCCAGCCTATCAACGGTGTCTTTACCTGTGAGAGCTGGCAATATCTTACCATCCCAGTGTATTGTCAAAGGACCAGGAATACCATCAAAGGAAAATGCTTCCTTGATCTTTAAAGCAGTCGATGCACGATGCTGCCTGCGTGCCAGTCGTACGGATTCCTTGTTAAGAATTAATTCTGATGGACCATGGCTAGTAATCCACAAAGTTAACAAGTTCTCAATGATAGAGAAGACCAATATGCCAGAAATTCACTAGCATTACGGCAAATATCACTACATACGCCTTCAGGAGCATTGTGCCACCTTTAAATATTTAAATATTTGGCTAATGTTTTTCCTCAGTAACTTCCATATACAAATGAACATTTTCAGATAGTGAGACCACAGATAATAAAAACTTATATTTTTCATGTATGTTTCATTGGCACCCTAATGTATGTATGTATGTATGTATGTATGTATGTATGTATGTATGTATGTATGTATGTATGTATGTATATTCGTTTATTGAGTAAACTGGTTGTCATACCGCAACCAGAAACAACAAAATTAAGAAGAGAAAAAGAAATGAACATTCAATCGGATCAAAAAGGGCAATGCTCGGAACTATCGTCGATAAAGTACTCTCGGGATGAAGTTTCGATTATCTTTCTTCAGTAGTTCGAAGTTATTTTGGGCGCGTCCGTTGGTTGTAGCGTCGAACAATCATCGGTGGAAAGAGATCACGAAGGACATGATACATGTTCCTACTCGCTGCCTGTAGCAACCTGGCGTCTGCCTCTGCCACCAGCTCTTCCATGGTAGGGAATTCCATGGGTAAGAAGCTCATGCGCTTCATTTTAGAAATGAATCTCTGAAATTTCGATCGCTCTGCCGCAGTGGTGAGATCCCACAAGGCAGGGGTGGCATAAAGCATGCGAGCCACAGTGGTGGCCCTGGTCACCTCATGTAGTGCATCCCCTGGCAGGCTGGCAGGCCATGTCATCTCAGCAGCCTTGAGCTGGAACACGACCTTAATATCTCATCGGAGTGTGATGATGTTCTTAGGTCCCCACAGATGGTGACGCCGAGGATTATCATTGAGGCTACACGCTCGACCCGGGGAGAAGAGGGGGTTGTTGAAGACCTCTAGAACGACGAGTAGGGTAAGGTGGGGCAAGAAGCCCCCTTAAGCCAAAAATTGACTTCAGCAAATGGTTAAACGTTTAACAAAATTTTTCCACTGGTAAACATACTTCATTAATAGTACTAAAAGCTGTATTTGTTTGGTGACATCAAAGTATCATAGTTTAGGAAATATTTAACATTTTAACAAATTTACAAAGGGAGGCCTTTTGCCCCTTGTCTGGGGCAAAAGGCCTCCATGGGGGCCTTTTGCCCCATTTGCATAACAAATATTGAAACCAATGTAGCATCAACAGCATAACATCGCAGTAGCATTTCATACACTTTTTTATGTAACACCTAACTCAATCCCACGTGCTTGCCACGTGCTTGCATCTTCACCAACACAGTGAAGATCTGCTGTTTCACAAGATCAGCATTACCAACTAGTGGTAGCCTAAAAATTGTGTTAAAGTTCAAGAATGTAAAGTTCTAAAAACTTGACTCCCTGGCTGCGACTGTTGCCAAATGGTTCAACACAACATATTCTTCATCACAGTCGGATTCTTCATAATTTCTTATAGTATTTTGCCTTCTTAGTGCCTTTTTTCAGTCGGTTGTTTCTGCCTTCTCTGCGGCAAGTTTATTCTTTCTGTAGGTCGGTTCATGAGAATGTAAGTCCTCTTCCTTACACTTTTATTCTTTCAACTGGCTTTCTATACCTCGTTTAAAAGCAATAATGCGATTGACAGCAATGTTCTTTATTAAGGCCACATCTTTCTTAGCCTCTAGTGTTTGTTCGGTGTGCCTGCAAGGTGGTTGCTGATTGAGCTTTCCTTTTCCTTGTCCTTGCTTGTTTAATTATTGGTTGCGGTGAAATTTCTTATGACGCTTATAATGATGAACCAATTCCTACAACACAAGCAGGAAAATTCTACTACACAAATAGGCTTTCGTAGTCAGTTGCAGTAAGATTCGGGGCAAAAAGTTTTGCCCCGTCACAAAGTGGGCCTTTTGCCCCGAGTCACCGTAGACATGATGGCACATGAATATTCATAAAACACCGTAATATTGATTTATCCATATTTCAGATGGAAAGCAGAGTATTTTTACTATTAATGAGCAATTAGTATAACATATTATAAATAAGCTCATCACCTCAAAATATGAAAGTGTACACAGTGAATTTTATAACGAAACGACCAAAAACTTACTTTTATTTGTGAAACTGTCAAACCGATTACTTTTGCGACGATTTTACACCAAATCACGTTTCCACCAGTGCTGGTCCAAAAACTACCACAGATTACAAGTAATCACTAGGGGGGCCTTTTACCTCGAGGGCTTTTGCCCCACCTTCCCCTAATCAACATCTATCGCGTTTTGTCCGAACCATTTACGATAGATTTCTTTCCGCGCCTTCTCTTCAATTTTAAACAGGGGCGGCTATTCCGGGAATTTCTGGGGGACGAGTGGCACAAGTCCCCTCCACCTTTAACAGTGTCCCCCGTTTAAAAGAAACTTCATTGCTATTTTTGTTAAACAATTGCCAAGTGGAAACGACAGCTGACACGTCAACACGCTGCCATCAACAACTAGCAAAAAGTAATGAATTTATTATTATTCTGTTTATATTGTTTCGCATTATAGCAAATTACATTTTCTGAAATCATTTTTACCCACATTCGCTATGATGTTATTTTTATTGTTCCGGTTTCATAAAGGGACTTTGTGTTTGCAATCTTTTAAAAACACGAAAAAGTAAAAATTATTATAGTTAGTCCATAGAGCACAGAGTTAGGGGCCATCCACATATTACGTACGCACTTAGGGGGGGAGGGGTCGGATTTTGGCGATTTTTGCGTACGGGTGCGAACGGGGGGGAGGGGGTAACAAAATGTGTACGTACCCAAAATAAATTTCTAATTATGACCTCCACATTAGCCTATTTATAACTCTGTATTATCCTATAGTCGTCCCATGGCATTTTATTACATTATATAAAAGCCATGTGCAGTTATTCTGTACTGTGAACGACACCTATAATTTGTCTATATTGGCCCTTCAATAATCTGGCCTAAAGTGCAGACAGGCTGCCTGGAGACACTTTCTGCAGCTGGTCATCGGGGGGGGGTGCGTCAAACGTACGTACTCAGGGGTGGTGGTGGAAGAAAGTACGCTTGCGAACAGGGGGGAGGGGGTCCAATTTTCCCGGATTTTTGTGTACGTAATATATGGATGGCCCCTTAGTCCATAGAGTGACGTTCTAACTAATAAAAATGAATTAACTTTAGATTTGAATAAGTTTGCATCATTGCATGTGATTATACAATTTCATATAGGCTATATATACATGACGTTACAACTTACAAAGTGCCTGCCCCTTGTTTTTTTACGCATTTTTCGTGCACAAAAGAAAGTTCAACAAATGTTTTTGCAGAATGAAATGTTGACCTAGTTCAAAAGTCCCCCCCCCCACCGTTTCATTCAATTACCATTCATTTATCAGCATTTCTAGCAGCGTTATCCAAATACAATTCAACTTTAATATGCATGACTTTGTAAACAATATAATCATCGAAGCCAGACAGTCGATGTACACCCTCCGCGTCCTAAAAGCACATGGATTATCGGGCCAATCACTGAATGATGTGGTAAGTGCAACCACAGTTTCACGGTTGTTGTATGCGGCACCGGCGTGGTGGCACTACGTGGGAGGAATGAGTCGTACACGTCTTCAGGCAACAATGCGAAGTCTCGATATTTACCGGAATCCTATCTTACTTTCGAGCAACTCTGCCAGAAAGCTGATTGTAACCTCTTCTCAGCCACTAACCCAACACATGTTCTGCATCAGTTATTACCTCCAGAGAAAGCTGTTGTATACTCACTGCGCCCCAGGGCACAATAGAATTATACCTAATGCTGACTCTTTAGCTCGCAAAACCTTTGTCATTCGAATGTTATATGCTTAAATTAATATTATTAACTATGTACACCAAAATGCGGTTAGCAGTTGGTTTTGAATACAGGATATACTTACTTACTTACTAAATCATGATGATATGCCGCATTATCGACATTATAGGCCTACTCCAATCTTTACGCGTCCCGTCAGATCTAATTCCAATTCAGATCTCAAATCTAATTTAGTCCCGGGGCCAGTAAACGAATTCCCGGACGATGCATTCGCGTTGGAGGAACATTGTGCATAATGCGGCCGAACCGAGGATGGCTGAGAGCAGAGAGAGCATTTCCCGGGAAATTTCGTCCATAGTATTACGGAATTCAGAGTTGACAAGATCGCCTCCTTTAGTCCATTTTGCACCATAAGCATAGGCCTTCCATTTTTTAAACTACATTCTGAATATCCCTAGTTCCAGTTTGTCTTTTACATTTCACGCAATACGTACATTTCACTTTTAATATAAACTTATTTTCATTAAAAACGATGGAAGTGAAAGATTTATCGTGAAACACTAACGAAAAGATTTAAATACCTAAAGTAGTAGAGGTTAATAGTATGAAATGTGGATGTTGGTGGTTCAATCCTCTTCCCCATGCTTTCCTCACATGTCAATTGTCTTCATTTCCAACCTCCTAAGTTGTGCTAGTGTGATTTCGCATTACAAGTATTTCTGGTTTTCATCAACTGTTGATGTTGTCAAGACCTGAAACCTCAAGACCAAGACTTTGAACCTCAAAACCGATACCAAAACCCAAAAAATCACATTCAGCCCAAGACTTCTTTTCCTTACAAGAAAAACTGTCAAGTCGGACTAGGCCTACTCGCTATTTTAATGAAAACGTGAGTCTTTTATTTTATTCAGGCAAATTAACTTTAAATGCATACTGCAGAGAATTCCGAATTTACAAAGTCCTTCATGCAAAAACCTTAAACCTCAAGACCAAATGCCTTTTGTATTTTATAAAAAAAGAAAAATTTCCTCAGAATTTTCTGACCCAGACGTTGTTTGTGGGGCCTCATAAAAATTCCGCATTTGAAGAAATACGTTCTACAGGTGCTGAAGTCGCTGGCACACACTAGCTTTTCAAGCACTGGATGTAAATGTACAAATCATGAGCCTTTTAAAATCCTCCCATGGTTTATCAGAAAAAAGTCTCGGCAGGGCTTCCAGACACAGCATTACTTAGTTCCTGCTGCCGATGGGTTTCCTGTCCAATAAGACTTGCATCCGCCCGTAGATATTTGTCGTAGGCTATGATGCAAACAGGCTTGATAAATTTTAAATTCTTGAGTTTTGTAAAATGATTGTTCATATTGACAGCCGATCTTGCGAGCTCCTAATTTGCATTCCTTATGCAACATAGTTCCGAGCAAGGTGAGATGATATTATTCATTCGCGTCGCCTGACTAGTCGACTAGTTTCAGAGTTAATGACAGTCTTGTTGCCAAGACCTTAAACCTCAAGACCAAGACCAAGACTTTGAATCTTGAGACAAAGACCAAGACTTTGAACTTCAAGACCAAGACTGAGACCAAGACCCAAAAAAATCACATTCAGCCCAAGACTTTTTTCCTTACAAAAAAAATCGTCAAGTCGCCATACTCGCTATTTTAAGAAAACTCTTGTCTTTTATTTTATTCAAGCAAATGAGGTGAGGTTAAATTGTATACAAGATGATGATGTCGGATTATTCTAATGGTTGAATGCTTGGGTGGAGCACGTCCAAAACTGGCAGGGTCGTCCAAGCGCTTAATGCTCACTCAATTCACGATAGTCCCCGGCGCTGCCGCCCCTAAGCCCTCAAGTCGAAACCTGTCGCTAAGCGACCTCGTCCACTTAAATTATTTGATTGTTGTCTTCGTTTTATATATCTAAGTTATGCTGCTTATGTTAAGGTTGTGCTGCTTGATGAGTCAAATTCAACATTAATTTCTTCGACCTGCTGAATAACTTCCACGACCCTGACGCGACCCATGGTAGCACCGCCACTGCTTGTTGTTTTAATCGCGGTTTCCAAGTTTCGATTTAACGAAGACATCAGCATCGAGACAGAAGCAACAATTGCGGTGCAACAGTCAGTCGATGTCAGAGGCCATAGCAGTGAGCACGTTCATTCAAGCATTCAAGCTCGGCACAGCTGCTGTCACTACCCGGTCAACATCACTGAGCAGGCATGACTAAATGCAGAGAAACAGAGTAATTTTATTTGTGACTTGCTCTGGAAAAATGCTAAGAAATTAGCCAAAACAAATATTTTTAAATTATCGGTTTTCTGCATATATCAATAAATAAGATCTTATATAATATGACAAAATATTGATTTAATAATATTTGACCTATTTCATGACAAATTTACTAAGTTTGTGTGATAGATAAAAATTATCCGGGAATTTAAAAAAAATTTTGGAACCAGTTTCAAGAGTATTTTATGAAAGTTTATGCATTCAGCTTGCTAAAAAAATAGCCTCATTTGGCGGGTTTCCCATAGTGATTTCACTGATTTCCATTAAGCTTAAGGTTAAAAACACTGAAACTTTGCGATTTATGTTTAGTTTGCATTAAGATAAAAAAAACTTTCCATGCGTTTTTCTCGAAATTGTACATCCGAATAACAAAACATTCTAAAATTCATATCTCTGGAACCAATAGAGATCGAATAATAATTTATTCAACATTTTTAACAGAAATTATTATTTCTTATTTTAAGCCCACAATACACAACTAAATTCTTTGCCAACAGCCTCCTTTTTTCATCGCAAGGAGGCTTTCGTATTGATGCTTTTTGACATTAACATAGGGATAACTGACGAACATTTTCTTGAAGTGCTAAGGTGCTTTGTTGCCAGATGTTCAGATTTTGTTGGGACCGTCCCCATTTCGACGTAAGTGTCATGCGTCCCTACTTGAGCTAGTTGTCCCTATTTTTAAAATGTTGGGGAATTTTTCCAAACTATCACAATGTTGTGTGTTTAACACATTACCCGACACCACTACAAATTTTAAACGCTGGCAATGTGAAATATAAATCATCATCATCATCATCAGTTCCTGACGCCAGCCATTTGGCGGCGATGGGTACGAATCTCCATTGTCAAGTCTATTGCCCTCCAAGTGATGTTATGTTATCTATCCAGCGTAGTCTTGGTCTGCCTTTGTGTATTTTTCCTTCGAATCTTGCATGTAGTGCATTGTGTGGGATTCGGTCAACTGGCTCACTCGTTGTGGGTTAAACAGATTACAGGAACTGATGATGATGATGATGATGATGATGATGATGATGATGATGATGATGATGATGATGACGACGACGACGACGACGACGACGACGACGACGATGATGATTTATATTTCAAAGCAGAGTTGTTTTGATGCCTCTGCATTTCTTATTTTTTGCAGTCTTGAAATCCCTGCGACCTTCCTCAGCCAGCTCATTTCTGCTGTAAGAATTCTTCTTTCATCTTGTTTTCGCATTGTCCAACATTCCGATTCATATAGGAAAATGGGTTGTATCATTGTCTCGTATATTTTGTCATGGTTTTCTTTGTTAATTCTTTGCTCCTCCATATCCTGTTCATTAATCCAAATGCTTCTGAAGCGCGTCCAATTCTTCTTTGTATATCTTTTTCATTGCTGCCATCAGCGTTTATTAGGCCTCCTATATATACGAATTGTTCTACTTGCTCTATAGCCTCTCCTTGTATTGTGATAGTTATCGGTGTCTTTTTGGTCTTTTCAGTCACCATTGTTTAGTTTTCTCTGCGTTGAATCTTCTACTGGTTTCGTCAATCTGTGTCGTAATATCCTGTAGTTCTGGCTCGCTTCTAGTGAGGAGGCCAATGTCCTCAGCAAATCGGAGATTATTCACCAGCTCTCCATTTAGCTTTATTCCTGCCTCGGTGTTTTTAAGGCTGAATGACATTACTGCTTCTAGCACTAGGTTAAATAAGTAAGGGGTTGAGATGCATCCTTATCGTACTCCAGTTTTCGTGTGAAAGTATTCTGTGATCTTTTTATCTACTTTTATGGCACTTGATGATTTTTCTTGTACAAGTTTGATCAGTTGCTCTGGCATTCCTGCGTTTTGCATCGCTCTCCACATTCCATTATGCCATAAGTCTATGAAGTTGACGAAGACTTTCTGGTTCAACTGGTTGTGCTCTATGCTTTTTTGAAGTATCTGTCTCACTGTGAATAGTTGATTAATTGTGCTTCGTCCTGGTCTGAACCCGGCTTGTTCTTCTCCAAGTGCTCTTTCAACATACTGTCTTTCAACTGCCAGTCAAAATGTTTCAGGTCTCCAGTTGTTGTTTGGCTATATTTCTTCTTTTTTCCACTAGGTCTAATACTTCGTCAGATATCCATTGGTCTTTCGGCTTCTTGCACGCTCTTTCAACTATGTTGTTGGCTGCTATTAGTATTCCTGTCTGTATGTTTGTCCACATAACTTCTATACTTTGTTGATCGTTGATGACTAATATGTCTTCGTACATTTTGTCGGATGTCTTTATCTGTCAGTTTATTGGTATCATACTTGATGTTCTCTGTTGGTCGGACTCCTCTCCTAGTCTCCTTAATCTCATTTTCAAGTTGGTCATTACTAGCTTGTGATCGGACCCGATTTGCGCATCAGTTTGTCACATTTGAGCTCCATCTTTTGCTTATTGTGATGTAGTCGATCAGGTTATGTGTCTTTCCATCGGGTGATGTCCATGTCCATTTCCTTTGTGGCTTCTTTTGTTCGAAGAAAGTGTTCATTATCTTCAAGTGATTTGTAGCACAGAACTGGAGGAGTTTTTCTCCTCTGTCTTAACTAATCTACCGGGTAATTACTTAACACCTAATTAATTAGCTCTTAACTTAGCTGTCAAGTCAATCAGTCTGGCTTATAATCATGTACGCCGATTCTATGATTCATGTCTCCCCATCCGAATTTACCATGTATCGTTGTCTTTGCCGACCTTTGCATTAAAATCCCCGGAAATGATGATTATATCGTGTCTTGGAATTCCGTGTATTATCTGCTGAAATTGCTCATAAAATGTCTCAATTTCTTGTAGCTGTTGACGTCGGTGCATAGGCTTGGATCACTGTCATTTTGCCAAATTTGGTGTAAAATCTTGCAGACATTGCTCGTTGTGATATCAACTGGTATCCTATCATTGCTGTTGTTGCTTTCTTGTTCAGAATCATTGCTACCCCCTCTCGTAATTGGCTGTCTTCTCTTCTAGATGTTATGACTTTGTATTGATCATGGTAGAATTCTCGTTTTCCAAGCCACCTTGTCTCGCAGAGACCTATGATGTCCCATCTGTATCTTTGCAATTCTTTGACTGCTAAGGCGAGTGCTCCTGTGTATGACAGCGTCCTCACGTTCCATGTTCCTATTTCTATGTTGCCGAGCTTGAATTCTCTTGTTGTATTGTTGTCCACTGTAGCATTGGTAGAGGTGGTAGTTGTGTCGGTAGTTGTTGTTCCTATTGTCATCTTCTTCGTCATTGTCTTTGTTGTTATTGTTGTTGTTGTTGCTTCTGCTGCTGTTGTTGGTGCTGTTGTTCTGGTAGTTAACTTTTCACATCCGGCCCTAGTTCCCTGGCCGAGCTTGAATTACGTCCGAGCCGGCATGTCTTTTCGTTATTTGTGTCATCATCGTTTTCTTAGCCGCGTATTCGTCCGGCGGTCGGCTACTGCTTCCGGATATAGTGGGTGGTAGGTAGAGACTGTTGTGTGTGTAGTCAGTAGGTAAACACTATCTACTCTAATGTAGTACTCCTCTGTGAGTGTATAAATCCATGTTAATATCCAGGTGTTGGTACTTCTCTGTGAGTGTATAAATCCATGGTAATATAATCCATCCAGGTGTTGGTACTTCTCTGTGAGTGTATAAATCCATGGTAAATCCATCCAGTAACCCTTACCTTACCTTGTGTAACTTCTCTGTGATTGTATACATCCATGACTATAATCCTTACCAAGGTAAGGAAAGTGTCACTGGATGGATTATATTACCATGGATTTCTGCGCTCTGCAGCCCGTCTCATTGGGCATATTCCTAAACATGGCCAAGTCTCTAGATATATGCTGGAGGTCCTTCACTGGCTTCCTGTGCGCTTACGCTGCCTTAGTATGGCGATGTTGTCAGGGCCCTGCCCTGCTTACCTTCAAGAGCTATGCTGCACAGTTTCAGGTGTCCAAGGCCGACGTTCCCTCCGCTCAGCGGAAAAAGGGGTACTTTTAGTTCCATTTGCTCGTTCCACGACTATGCAAAGTCAAGCTTTTTCAGTGGTGGGCCCGGTAGTCTGGAACAGACTTCCCTTAGAGTTCCGCATGTGCCCTGGGGTCACCTCTGGCATATTTCTTGCAAAACTTAAAACTGTCTTATATGAAGGTGCTGGTGTCGGGAGCGCCAATGAGTAGTTCCCTTGAAGAGGCGCTATATAAATCTTTGAATGAATGAATGGATTTATACACTCACAGAGAAGTACCAACACCAAGGTAAGGAAAGGGTCACTGAATGGATTATATTACCATGGATTTATGGATTATAATTTTACTTACCGTGGTGTTAGTACTCCACTGGTAGAAGAGGTAGGTAGGTAGGTACTATTTAGACAGAAAGGTAATATAATCCATCCAGGTGTATTCGTTAGGTAGTAGGTAGAGGTAGACCTATGCACATAATTTTATGTATATACAAATAGACACAGTAAATAGATATACTTAGTCTGCTTTGGAAATGACTCACCCGTTTTGACACTACGTCTTAGTTGTTGGTATTTATTCTTTCCTATTCAGGTATGTCTGGACATCTTTATATTCCTGGCGATCTTCTTTTGTTGGGTATTTGAACTTTTCGGGCCAGGGACATGCTGAAGGCCGGCTATCCAACCCTAGTCTTGGATTCGCCTATGCAGGGTGAGGGATGGATTATATTGCAGGGTGTCACTGTGATTTGTCCGTGGATTTCTCTAAACAGCGGTGAGAAGTTTTCTCTTCTCCACTGCTCCGCTTTGTGCTCTTTGTTGCTCGTTTCTGTCTTGTTGGGTTTATGTAGGTATCGGTTACAACGTCCTTTCTAAATTCGCCAGTTTCTGAAAAAAGAACATATGATCGGGCCGTCCATCAGCCGACCGGTCGGCCGGCCGATGGACGGGACTGAACTGAGGCAGTGCTGGTGTTGGATTCCTGGTACAGGTTTTGAGTCGGCCACCTTACGCGACTGTTGAAGATGGAAATATAAATATGTCGACGAAATGTGGTTCTCATTCGATACATCACCATTCAAGTACTTTTCAGTGCTAAATTTTAAGCACGAGTTCGGTTTCAATGATGACGAAGATGAGCTTTACAACGAGTTAGCTCACCGTTGAGTAATCATGCTTATAGGCATGTCAGACAAAGGTGCATATCTGAAATGGGTTGATTTTTCTAAAGAAACGAATTGTCCAAACTTGCAAAACTTATTAAGCCTGTGTTGTCCGTTCCAGTATGCTCCATTTGAAATGCTCTATTCCATAATGACGAGCGAAACATAAAGCGCGTTCAACTTGTGGAAGCTGGATTGCTTGTGAAAATAAATTATATAATGATAATAAATTATATATACATGTGTGGAGTTCTACAACTTTGTTTTAGGACAAAACTGTTGTTGAAAGCTGTGAAGAGTAATAAAAAATAGGCCTACAGCTTTATGTCAGTCACGATCTTCGCATAACTACACTGCTTTGAAACTTTACCTGATCGACAGAATGTTCTTAAAGTTAAACTATTTTTAATATTCTCAGTGAGAAAATTGCAGAAATCAATGATAGAAATGAACCATATAATATTATAATATTATAAAGTAAGAAAACTTGTAAAAATATATTTGTAGGCTGCTTAATAACGACATTTAAACACATCCAGACATCATTACAGTGTTTAAAATCATAAATGTTGATCGTTTTTTAAAACAGGTTGTTACTTTCCGAAAAATAAAATACTCGGTGAAGTGTTTTACGATTTGGATGCTCCAAAATTGCTTCCCGACTTCTTAGTTTAGAACTGCATGAATTGGAAATTATAGCATCCTTGCTGAATAAGTCTCTTCTCTGGCTGTAGAAAGTCAGCAACACTGGCTTCTGACACAACTGCCTCGTGGAATAATGCTTTCTGATTGCATGAAATAGGCCAAATGCATTGACTGCTGTTGTTAATAACAAAATAGAGGTCATCCATAAAGGAGTGTACTGTAGGCCGTAATTTCAGCGATAGTTATATGGAAATCTATAATAGGAAACCTGGGCCAGACAAGTTATTGCCTGAATTCAATGTCTGTGCTCGATGCATTTACAACATATTATTCACGAAGAAATTTCTATAGAATAATGCACTTAATTTATCACTGGCAAATCTCATGGAAAGCAGTTTCCTTGAGCCCATCTGAAACTAAAGTTTACTGAAAGGCATGGCACCAGCTCAATCCACCCATTCTTCCGACTGCGCACGTAATGGTTGATGTATGACAAGATGGCTTGAAACAAAAGAAACAATAATTTATAACAGATTATTTGTATAGCATCTCTTCAAGAAATAATCATTTGTAAGGGCCTATTCATCTAGTGAATTTCCATTCAAGGAAATTGCCTTGTGTAGTTTAAAGTGAAGAATTTACAAGTTGCCAGTCGAATTAATTGGATTAGTTGTTTAGGTCATTTTCAAAAGACTTTTGTTGTTTTAGCTCAAAGCAATGCGTAAAGTTGCTACTCCTCATAACTTTGGGTCTTAGAGCGACATTATTCGATAAGACCAACGTCATGATATACTGACGTGGTCTAGCTGAAGAATTTCCTAATATAAATGAGCCAAATGAAAATAAATGCAGGGCCAGCTTGCAAGGCCAGCAAGCCATCTTGCCATGTGTCGCTGCACGCGGTAGCCTTCCTAACAGGCTGTGTTTAACGTGTTGAAGTTGCGTTCTGACAGCTTGTATTAGTAATAGACGACAATTTATTGATTTAGTGGTTGATTCAAAGAAACTGTTCAAGTAATTTCTGCCGACGTCAACAACCTTAATCGGTTGCGCAATATTAGTGATAACAAATTGACTTTTGGTATTTGGCCCAACCCTGTGTTCCACGTTGGGTAACTTGAAGTAACTGCAGTTCAACTCACACAATATTGTTGGGCAAGCAAGAATTACGTCACAGAAACACACAAAACAAGTGATGAAGCAATTCAACTGAAACTAGTCATTCCTTTTGATATTACTTGTTGTAACATATTTTACATTAATACTTTATTAATATACTAATATTTTATATTATACTTCATCGAAACATTTGATTCTGCGGTCGAAACGAACACACATAAACAACACATTTATCGAACCATTTAAAATAACGTTTAGACGAGCCGAAATTATTAGTTCTTGCCCTCGACAACATTGTCTGAAAGAGTGTTTCTAAAATAAAAAAAGCAAAATGTTAAACAAAACTTTTAAGAATGTGCAATATAATTAAATGCTATATTTTTGTGCTACCATGTAACTATAATGTGCAATATCGCTATTGTCTGAAATTTCTAAAATGAAACAAATGTGCAATACCGCCATGAACAAGTGACGTTGTATTAAATCTCGGGCAATTTGAACCTCTATGACCAGACTGCGCAGAGCAATGACGTCGTCTGCCCAATTTCAATGTTTAACATACATCTATGTTTAATTACTACTGCGCAGTAATTAATCTTTCTAAGAAATATGCAATAATGCATGCATATAGTAAAACTCATATACAATATTCAATATGCAAAACATTAGTAAGAGGGATAGCAATCCACTTTGCTCTGCATTAGCCTATGTGCCAGTGATGTCACATAAATCTGTATTCATGCAATAATTTGAAGTGGTGAGACGAGGGCAAGGACAACCGCGACACCAAAAGACCCTGGAGACTGCAGTCCGCGTGGTGGAATATAAGGAGAGTCTTAGGAGTGCACATTGTGCGGGTTTCCAGTTTAAATCTTATTCTGAATACAGGAACCCAAATCAGCTGAAGCAGCAGGGTTTGAACGAGAAGAAACACAAAACACATAATGATATGCCTGCAAACCAGGATTGGCATAATACAGCAGTCTCTTTGATGTTTTGATGTGTGAGAGAGGCTGAGAGGTTTATCATTTCGTTTTAAATTTGGTGTCTAAACTAACAGTTTAATTTCTCTTGACAAATTTATTTCAACACCTTTAAATAACGTATTTTATAAATTTTTATGCTTTGTCAATTATATGAGAATATGAGAAAAACAATGACATACTGTGCAAAATTCTGGGAGCATGCGATGATAAATTTTAAAATGATTTGGCCACTTTGGCATGCAACTAATAAATTGTAATAGAAAAATTACAAAGCGTCATTATAGTATGTAAGCACTTGATGAACCAATAGAACAAACTGATACAATTATCTTTGTTTGGCCATTATGGCAGTGAAACAAACATAATATATGGAACGTACAAACTTACTCATACACCGTGTACAACTAATACAACGTTACAAGGATTTTGACCCTTTACCGACGAGAGGGATTAGCATTCCATACATTGTAGTGCACGCTCGTCGTTAAGTCATTCCACAAGTTCACAACTCTCGCGTTGAATTTCTGCCACGATACTTTTGTTCGCTTAAATAATTGGTACCTATATCCTCGATTCTTTGATGCTCATTCACAGAACCTCTCCCACTGAACTTTGATGAACAGTGATAATTTTGTAGGCTTCAATTAGGTCTCATCTGCTCCTCCTCTCTAACGTTGTTAATCCACACCTTTTAAATTGAAACCTTTCTTCATAATTAAATCCTTATAACCCCAAATAAATATTCAGCTTTTCTTTGCACTTTTCAGTGTCACGTTTCAGGTATGCATTCCACATCTTGCTTGATCCATCAAATTGTGGCCTAACAAGTGATTTGTCTATTTTCCCTCTTGTCATAAAGTCGAGACAGCTCTGGTGCAACTTCTCAACCTCATTTCTGAATTTATGGCTCAATCCAAAACCTTTGCACTTTCCTCCTTCTGTCCGCACCACGCTCTGGTAGCGTTGCTTTTTTCTTTTCTCACCTTAAATCCTGCTTTTCCTGTCGGAAACTCGCGCACTGGGAGCGCCTCTGAATGGTCTATACCGCGAGAGGCGCTTTATAAATGCCCATATACAATACAATTTCGTGTAAATGCAAGCTACATGTAGAATGCACCAAGAGATAAAGTGTGCAGTCTGGTTTGCAATGCTCAGTGATGTGTGGATGATGCCAAACTCCCTAGTTGAGATGACTCTGAGAACCCTGGCATAAATTTCACCATTCACAGCACATTACTTGTTCTTCTGGCCATAAAACCTATACTGAGGGCAAGCTCACATTCCTACAACATATGAGAAAAATCTGTGTAAATCTTGTTTCAATCATATCTTACTAAGAATTGTCGCAAACCATAGCCTATTCCATTGTCTCCTCGGCAAGACTTGAAAATATAAACAATCGCGAAACTTAATTACGTTTGCCTAATTTTTATGAAAATCTAATCGCCCTAAACACGATAAAACTATATATGTAGGAACTCGAATGCTAGTGAATGAATATCATTATAATTACATAAGCAATAAATACGGGATAGGGCTAAATTATTATTATCGATACGGATTCGCTAGCGTACGAAATACGAACAGAAGGTATTCACGCCGATATTGCTGACGATGTTCGAGGTGGATTCGATACAAGCGAGTGCCCGGTAACGAAACCGAAGTAAATAAGAAAGTCATAGTTATAGACGAAGCCGGTGGTAAGCAGATCAAAGAGTTTGTCGGTTTGCGAACGAAGTTGTACTCGTACAAGATGACAGCTGAAGATTATAAAAAATGTAAAGGTGTCAAGAGGAATATTGTTAAGAAAAATTACAACCATTATAAAGAGTGGGAAGAACGTTTAAGAAAAATTTGCGTTATACGATCGCATCTTCACGATATTTGTGCTGTGGAAGTTGTGCTGTCGGTCGACGATGACAAACGTGTGTTAATGGAAGATACCTCGCATACAGGCATTACTCGCTTCGCATATATGATTTATTCGCCGGATATAAAAGTAGTTGATGGCGTCGTATTGCCTAGTATTCCTTTATCTAATGTACAACTGATCGATGCGGCGAAGAAACTAAATATCTCGAACTTCACAGGCATTTTCGTACGAGACTAGTTGCCCAAGAAACCAAAGCTAGACGATTCCAGAGTCACGATAGGCAATTGCACCCCCTGCCAATCTGCAATTGGCAGGGGTGCAAAACTTGTGTGTTGATACTAGTTTTGCTAGCGTAAAATATCTAGCCTCTAGGATTACGTTTTGAGGTGCCCCAACTCTGGAAACCTATCCCATTATAACCGAGGTAATAGACTAGGTTTGTAATTTTAAAAGGCCCCTATTAGAAGCAAATCACGTAACAATTTCCTAAGATGTTGTTCTAAACTAATTTGACCCTGCTGAAAACGAGAATCGAGGTTAGCAAGCTGGATTTTCAACAGTTGTATGGAAAAACAAGATGGCGGCCAATATGGAGGCCAATATCTTCAAATGGCAATAAGTAAAGTCATGTTTGCGATGGAAACATGATTTTAGAGTTTAAATAAACATTTTTGGGATCGAAGTATGCGATGGAACTAAAGACACATTATGTAGCACTGCCAGAAAACAAAATGGAGGACAAAATGGAAGCCAATATCTTCAAATGGCTATAAGTAAATTCGCTTGTATGATGGAAACGTGATTTTAGAGTCTAAATTAACATTTTTGGGGTCAAGGAATGCGAAGGAACTAAAGACACATATGTAGCACTGCCTGAAAACAAAATGACGGACAAGATGACGGCCAGTGTGGAGTAGTGTTTTCTTGGTTAAAGAATACCAACGAAATAAAATTCTGTAGCATCGACGTTAAATTGCAGTTTAACTATCATTATTTACATGAAATTTTTAAAAGCCTGTGATTGCAGTTTGACCAGTGTATACATTACGTATAGTGTATACATTACGTATGCAATATTCGTGTTTCATGAATTGACAGTGGCGTAGCTACCATATGTGCAGGGGGTGCAAGGCACCCGGGCCCACGACCTCCAGGGGCCCACAATATTGGTAAGAACGCAAGGCTACAGGCCTTAGAGAACCTTCTGTACCCGGGCCCAAGAAAGCTAGCTACGCCTCTGTGAATTGACTTATGTAGACAAGAGCTCTTTCAAGCAGAATTCTGTTAGCAGTTTAAGCCATCTTGAATGAACTACTGGGGCATGTTTTCGATTAGCAACTTCATCAGGGCATTTCTTAGCAGTAGCAGATATGGCTTGACAAATACTTCTGATCGATGCTATTGTCGGCATTATCAACACACAGAAAATTGTCATGAGCAATTGCTGTAAAGAGAACTTCTGGTATGTTTCCACATGAGTGTTGGCATCGGTCGTCGACTGACGTTGCTGTAAGACGCTCGGTGCCATCGGATTACGCCGTCATCGACCGTCCAAGACCTGGAGCTCAGGATTCTGATTCCCGCGGTGGTGGTCTGGTGATCTATCACCGCACCTCCCTTACAGCTCGGAACATTGCTCTCGCAACTACTCCGACCACCTTTGAGGCGCTTGCGGTTTCAATATCGTCGCCTCGAGGTCCGCTTACAGTCATAGCGATCTATCGTCCTGGATCTGTACCACCTTCGTTGACCTTCTTTGATGAACTTTCGACATTGCTGGAACAATTTGCAACCTTCAATTCTCAAGTCGTCGTTGCAGGGGATCTAAACCTTCACCTAGAGAACTTGGCCTCATCAGAAGCTGCTGATTTCCAGGCAATTGCTGACCAGTTTGGCCTGATTCAACACGTTAACGAACCAACACACGAGAACGGCGGATGGCTTGATGTCATCATTACGCGAGACGACTGTGCGGTGTCAGATCTTCTTATTAACCCGCCAACCATCTCTGACCATGGCCTCGTCATAGCGAACATCCCGTTTCTACATGACACCCGACCGTTCTCACAAGGCAGATCCGTGGTTGGAAGGCATTAGACAATGAAGCCTTCGGCAAGGCGTTACAAAAGGTCAAGGCCGTTGCTGACCCTTCCGTACTGGCGAGTCTCACGGTCGCTGACGCCTTTGGAGTCTATGAGACGGCTGTGACTGATCTTATTGACCGATTTCTAATGCGGTGTGCTCCGATGCGTCAGAACCTCAGCTCACCATCGTTCGATGCTGAGTGCCGCTCTTGGAGACGTCAGGCTCGCCGACTAGAACGCCGACACAGGCGCACCAGTCTGCCCTCGGACCGGTCTGCCTGGGTCCAGTATGTCCGTAACATGCATCGGCAGTACCGTGAAAAGGAAAAGGCGTATTGGGAAGCGAAGATTGCTTCTCATGTTGGGGAGCCAAAGCGAATGTGGGCTGCTTTCAATGAGCTACTTGGCCGCCGCCAGCCCAGTCGTCCTCTGGGCCCTTCAACCTTTACAGCGAATGACTTCTTGACCTCGTTCGACACCAAGATCCGCGACATCCGCCAATCAACAGCTAGTTCGCCGCCACCTTATCACCCCCTACTGACTGTCATCTATCCGTCCTGAATGCGGTTACTAGTGATGAATTACGCCGCATTATCCTTTCACCACCACCCAAGTCTTGCGAACTGGATCCTATTCCCACCTTCTTACTCCAGGAATTCATCGATATCCTTCCTGCTCCCCCTTCTCACAACACTCTGTAATCGCTCTCTTCAGGAATGCGACTTACCGCCGATGCAGAAGAGATCAATCCTGATCCCTGCCTTAAAGAGTGATAGTTTGGATCCGGATGTCCCTACGAATTACAGACCGATAGCAAATGTCACCTTTCTCTCTAAAATCATCGAAAAGTCGTCGCCATGCAGCTCGTCGCTTACTTGGAGAAGAATGATCTGCTGCCGTCAAGTCAATCGGGTTTCAGGAGATACCATTCAACAGAGACACTCCTGCTCCGGCTTCTCTCAGACATCTACGGAGCGATTGACAGGGCCCAACTCACACTACTAGCACTGTTCGACGTCAGTGCTGCATTTGACACTGTAGACCATGAGATCTTGCTAGAACGGTTGTGTGTCTCGTTTGGACTGTCTGGAGACTTTTATGAATGGATAAACTCATTTCTTTGTGAACGTTCCCTCTGTGTGATCCATGGCACCACTAGGTCTTCATGGGTCCCTGCACGGTACGGGTTGCCCCAAGGCTCCGTCCTAGGACCTATTTTATACATTATCTATACCTCTGGACTTTCGACACTTCTGGCTGCACATGCAGTTCTGAGTCAGCAATATGCTGACGATGTCCAAGCATACTTGCCTCTCTACCTATGCCATTACAACAGTCCGGGTTATGAGTGGGACTTTAGACGCCCTGGAAGCGTGGATGTCGTCAAATCGACTACGCTTGAACCCGTCCAAAACCAAACTTATTTGGCTAGGCACGCGACAGCAACTCGCTAAACTTGACCTCACTGCTCTTGCAATTGAATTCCCCAACTATACCTTCTCAACTCTTGTCCGTGATCTTGGTGTCTGGCTCGATCAGGAGCTTACTTTTGCTCCACAAATACACCGTCTTAGTAGGGACTGCTACTACCAACCGCGCCAGCTTCGCACTGTTACTCGTTCCCTAACGCCCAGTGCCACTGCTACACTCCTTTGTCACAGCCCGCCTTGATTACTGCTCAACGCTTTATTTTGGTCTTCCATCTAGTCGCATAGTGTGTCTACAGCGAGTTCTGCGCTCTGCAGCCCGTCTCATTGGGCATAATCCTAAACATAATCCTAAACAAGTCTCTAAATATATGCTGGAGGTCCTTCACTGGCTTCCTATGCGCTTACGCATAGAATATAGGATCGCTGCCTTAGTACGGCGATGTTGTCAGGGCCCTGCCTCTGCTTACCTTCGTGAGCTTTGTTGCACAGTTTCAGGTGCCCAAGGCCGACGTTCCCTCCACTCATCGGGAAAAGGGGTACTTTTAGTTCCATTTGCTCGTTCCATGACTATGCAAAGTCGAGCTTTTTCAGTCTGGAATAGACTTCCCTTAGAGCTCCGCATGTGCCCTGGGGCCACCTCTGGCCTATTTCTTGCAAATCTGAAAACTCTTTTATGAACGTGCTGGTGTCGGGAGCGCCTTAAAGGGGCGCTATATAAATCTTCAAATGAATGAATGAATATTTACAAAAGGCATCACCGAAATAAATCGCAATATTGAAAAAACATCAAACTGCAAGAATAACAAAATTCATTCCATTAATGCAAAATTTCGGCAATTTGTGTTTTTTGGGTGGCCTTGTGGCACCTCAAGAATTTAACCAAATCCAGTATTATTTTACATGCAGGCTATTGGGCACAGTAGACAACTTTTGCACACCCTGCCGATTCTGAAATGTAAATTTCATTTTTTCACTCCACCCTAATAACTATTCAGAGGCGTTCTCAGCACAGAAGCCCCGGGGGAAAAGAAATGCCTTTAGGTAACGCGAGACCGATGATGAAAAGCCAGTCATTAGTTTGGACCTGAGCAGAGGGGAAGGTCATTCCAGATCGTGCCGTTTTGTAGCCCTGGGAACAAAAAGGTCAAGCCGATTTACAGAGCCCAATGAACGTGACGAAGATGTAGTTAGTGGCTTTCGCAGATAGTTTGAGAGATATTTTGGTGCAGTACCCTGCTGAGATTTAGAGACAAGAAGCGGATGAGTGCGGCAATCGGAAGCTAGTGCAGGACATCAAGCATGTAAGTAGAGATAGTTGAGCGATGAGCCTAGCAGAAGCATTTAGAACAGATTGAAGGAGGAGAGATGCTGCTAGGGATACCCATGAGAGCGAGTTGCAGTAGACAAATGGTGGTAAAGACATCAATCATGTGAGATGGCCAGACCCTGAGATGCCTCAGTTGAAAGAAACAGGAGCGAGTCGTGTTGGAGATAAGGTCTGTGAATGTGAAGGAGTCGTGTGACACCCAAGCCCATGGTGGAAGAGCAGGGAATTTCTCAGTCAACAATGGAAAGTCGATTTTAGCGAGCTGCTGCCTAGTCCTAAACCAGATAAATTGAGGCGGTCGACATCCAGTAGTGAAGGGTCAGAGACGGTATGAGCCATGAACTGATCAACAAAGGAGTGTTGATCAGTTGATGGCCCATGGTCCTGATGATGCCTGAGCATTATATGCATAAAGTTGACCATTTGCCTCATGTTTAGTAAATTCGAACTCTGTCCACTGAGTCCTGGTTTCACCTGGCTTCACCTGGTTTCACCTTGTTTCACCTGGTTTTACCTGGTTCCACCTGGTTTAACCTGGTTTCACTGGTTTCGGCTAAATCGAGTCTTCAACGCAGGCATGGACACCGAACGATTCAAAAACGTCAAAATTTTGGCGAATTAAAAAGAATGAGGATGCAATGCTTAACTGTAGCGATTACGGAAGAATTACACAGACAAATACTCAGTAAGACATTGCGAAAAGGGTGAGTTAACGAAATTTGGGCTGCTGATTTAATAGATATGAAGACGTTTGCGAAGTACTACGACGGTGTAAAATATTTTGCAATGCGTTATCGATATGGTTTCTAAATACGGTTGGATTGATCCGTTAACAGATAAGAACGGACACAAAGACATTTATCTACAGCAAATCTGTGGACGATGCTTCTGCGAAAATACTCAAGAGTAGCGAAAAAAAAGCCGAAAAACTTTGGGTCGATAAAGGAAAAGAATTTAACAATAGAGCTGTTCAAAAACGTTCGTGTCGATTACAAATCAGTCGAGAATTGGCCATGTAACAAGACAACTGCGCTCAGAGCAAAACAATAGCCCGTTTCAGAGAAGCCGCAATGCAGTGTTATGAAGCAACACCAAAACACAGCAGAAGATTAAAGATTTAAGTACGGACCATGCTGTGTCATTGGGCAGATCAGGCGGCAATTGAGAGGACTAACCCCACCCATCCTGATATGCCAGTGCTAAGAAAAACAACAATGGTAGCTGTTCTTCACCTGTTGCATTTCAAGGCAAGTTTTCACCACTTACTTGTTGATAGTTTCTTTAAGATGACTTAGTTGTTCGCTTGTTTCAAATAATGAACTCTCTGTTAGCTGAAACAACAAAACATAAGACCTTATGCATTTACATCGCCCGTCTACTGAAGGGAGAAAGAGCTTATAAGTTGTTCCATTAAAATGTTGTTTTCAATGCATGACATGGGGGATCATCATCATCATCATCATCATCATCAATCACCATGAGCATGCTCGTAGGCGTCCAATGTCAGCTTCGTCTTCCTCTTCCAGCCTCGTCTGTCCTGAGCCAGATGAAACAGTTTTTATAGTGATTCTTCACACCAGTCCTCTATGTCCTCCCTCCATTCCCGATGTGGTCTACCTTTCTTGTTGGTTCCATCCATTATTCCGAAAACCAGAGTCTTAAGTTTTCTGTCGTCCGTCATTCTAGCGATATGCCCGAAAAACCCCAGTTTACGCCTCATAGCTTTTTGTAAGATCGTCTCTGCTCTGTCCACTCGCCGAAATATCTCCTCGTTGGTTATTCTCTGCGTCCATTTTATTCGTAGGATCTTTCTGTAGCATTTGTTCTCGAATGCCAGGATCCTTCTTTTTATTGAGGCAGTGTACACCCATGTCTCGCAGCCGTAAAGCGCTGTGCTGAAGATCGTGGTGTTGAGGACCCTCATCTTTGTTGTCATCTTGATGGTGCTGCTCTTCCATATCTTGTCCAATGATTTGAGGGCCGTGTATGCTCTTGCTAGGCGGGTCTTGACTTCTGTTTCGCCATCCAAGTCGAATGTGAAGTTGCTGCCTAGATAGGTGAAGCTTCCCACGTTTTCTATTTCAACGCCTTCTACCTTTGCAATGGATTCGTTGGTCTTGCATCCGAATATCATGGTTTTCGTTTTCTTAATGTTAATGGTGAGTCCATATTTTTTTGCTTCTTCATTTAGTAGTTCTAGCGAGTGTCCCAGCTCCGTTCTGTCTTCTGCTAATAGGTCCACATCGTCTGCAAACCGTAAGTTGTTAATCCGGGTGCCGTGTACTGTTATTCCACTATCTCTTTCTCTGATCTTGTCCATTGCTCTCTCCAGATCTGCTATGAACACTGTCGGTGATATCGGGTCTCCTTGTCTGGTCCCTCTGTTGGTTCTGAACCATTGTGGGATAATATTATTAATTTCTTGTTCCTGTACCTACCGCGGAAAAATAATAACATAAATAATAATTATTTACGTATGTTGCGCAAGTTGGCGCTAAAGACCATACCAAAATTGTTATCATTTATGTTGATATTATTTCTCGCTTCTTTCATGCGGTAAAAGTTGCACTGGGAGAAAGCTTCTCAGTGTCCATAATTTAAGTGCAAATTACATATATTTTTTTCACTTCAGCTTCCTTTTTAAGACTCACGCAACATAGTGCTCGTCTTTCGTTGGGCCATCTAACCGTTAAAATAATTTATCGCATTATATTAGACTCAGGGACTTGGCGTAGTCTTTTGGCGTTCAGCAGCTTCTAAGAATAGTTCGCTTGTTTTTTGTAAGTAACTCAAGTCCAGTTTATATTGCCGTGGTTGGGCTGGGAGCGCTTCTGAGTGGCGCTATTTTAAATTTTTTAAATGAATGAATGAATGAATTTTGGTCCCCGCAGCTGGAAGATTTAGCATCGTAATAATAATTATAAAAAAAACTATCTATAAACATTTCTGAAATGACCGCCAATGCTCAATTCTCATCACTGAATCGGTTTGTAAAGCCAACATTGAAAGGTAGGCGCGATTAGTTAAATTGCTAATCGATCAGAATTACAGTGGTATGCATTTGATTCACCAAATATTTTTGCGGTTTTTCAACATCCAGTGTTTTTGTCTCTATTCAGAGGTAATACAATTAATTTTATTTAATGTTTAGCTATAATGTTATAGGGACTGTATTTAGCTTAGAAAATCAAGATATTAAGAAGGGTGACTCTTAGTTTCATATTAGCTATGGTGCGATTACATGACCTCCTATAAAAACCTCATAGAAATGACGGATTGTGCGTTAGATTTGGATAGAGATTAGCTGCGTGTTGACATGAAATAACGAACATTTAAGATCAGATGCCTTCTTTACCATGCAGTGGCTTTGAAAAAAGCCGTTTTATGTGTAAATGATGGATCAATATTTTATGCTCATGTCTGTAGTGTCTCGGCATTGAGTGGATCAGCCTGACGAGGTGGATAATATTGGTCAATCTATTCCAGCAGGATAACGTAGGAGCAGTGCTTTTTGTGGAATAATGTTTCGGAACTGAACAATTATGGAAGAACTAAAATCCCGAGAAAGCAAAATTAAATTATTGTTTTTATTAGCAGTCAACTTGAGTCTCTTTTCGGAAATCGTAAACAACAAAGCATTTTTTGTTACCGGGGATCTAGTGGTGGTCGTCGATAACGCAGTCATCATCACTGAACACAGACCACGGAAAATTGACAGAACGCAATAGGAACCAAAACCAGAACGACCTAACCTGACAGTCTTACAAAATGACTGATTACTACTCTTCACACTGCTCCCTCCATGCACAAGCTACTCTATCAACACGCACTCTTTAGCAAAGGCCAGTGGGCTGGATCAACTCCACGTCGCTATTGCGTTGATATTGCCACAATCACCAAACCCACTTTAAAAATCACCATTCCGACGCAACCTTTTCTACACCATTATATACACACACCATACACCATTAATTTTATTACTTTTGCTGATGTCCGCCCAAGTTGATTGAAAAAAATCACAATCGACAATAAAAGTTATTCAGATAACTTTTAAACTTTTGGGAGTTTACATTGATCAGCACTTGACATCTTGACAATCGAAAAACATTGGCATTATTTCAAGAATTCGCCACGCCTTATACTGTGCTGGTTACTCTGTATTGTAATTTTCCATTTTATATTATTATAAATATATATTTAAACTGTCTGAAATAATTTTCATCATGCAAAATCGAAAATGTCTGATGTGTAAAATATGTGGACTCATTTCAAGGACATTATAATGGTTTCTGAATCCTAATATTTGTCACTTGGATAAAAAACCTCTCTTTAGCATAATACTTTGTAACTAAGAATGATGCTACAACATTACTTTGTACATTACAACTCTACATAAGTCGGACGGACCCATATGGTTCCGTTTTAGTTCTCCCTATACAACAATGCGAACTTTAGTGTGTCCAAGATTTGTTAGCTTTTGATGACCAATAAACCGACTAGCACTACTAATTTTACAAATAATCTTCTCTTTAGTCTCATGATTCATACCTCTCTTGCAATGGCCGTGAGAAATTTCAGGCCCTAAATTTCTTAACCATTATTGAATAAAGGAATCGATTAAGAATCAGCCTTACAATACACAAAGTGCTTCACTCTGACGAACCGACCTACCTCTGTTCCATAGAATTGCCATTCATAAATGAATGCTGTGACTCTATGTGCCTCACAAGCAACTATTCGGACATGCTCAAAAGCTTTGAAATTCGCTGCCAAATCCTTCTATCATTTTAGTCATGTAATACAGTTTCTGAAGAAATCTAAATGCATATTATTTGATGTAATGCAATGCTAATTTCTCTCAGCCTAGTCAGACGAAGCTAAAAGACGTAAGCCGGGACAAATGATACTACAGAAATCATTAGATTAAATACCATTAAAATAATGAGAATGAAATACTGGCTCAAGCACTGAATTCTCTGAGACCTTTTAGTGTAAGTTGCTCAAAGGTTAAGGTTGTCTATAATTTTAAGTAAAAGATACGGTGGAGTAGAAATAATGAATTACCTTAAATGAGATTTCCGCAGTACTCAAACAAATATTAGCAAATAATAACGATTTAAATAAAGATTCTTCAAGTTTATGATGAAACCAAAATGCAGATTCTTATTACCGTAAGTTTACTTAGGAGATCCTGGTTTATCAACTTCAGACTGTCTAGTTCTTTCCTCGTTGCAGTCATGGAAGTTTGTTTGGCTTTAGCATCTTTTTCTAATAATCGTAAAGTGATCTCAAGTTCCCGTTTAGTGCTAATTTCTTGTTCCAATTCTTTTTCTAATTCCTGTAATATAAATAACAGCAATATGATTTTCTCCAGAAATTTTACACCAATCAAGTCGATGTTAGTCATGTATAGAAAGTAATAATAAAAATAATCTTCGTTTAATATCTTCAAACTGACAAGAACGCAGTATGATAACAAATCAGTATGAACGGATGATCACAAGTTATTACAGGAGTCGAATTTAACTGTACACGGCAGCCATACAAGGCGCCCATCACGTCCTACATCTCATTTTATCAGACGCGCCATCTCGCGAATGAAAGGCTGAGTGCACCTAAATTTGGGGAGGTAGCGGGAAGCGATCCCGCTACCGCTTGCTCTTCACGCCAGTGATGTAACCACTACTCTATGGAACCCCATTCAAAGGCGAGACCAGACAAGTGGCGCTATCAGGTCACCTAGTTTCTTTTAGCAGATTTTGTTATGGACCGTTTCACATTTCGTCAGATTTTTTAAAACTTTATACGAGCAAATAACACAAGTTAACACAAATTATGCAAATTATGTTTTTCTATGAGTCAAAATATGGTTGTTGTTCTACTAATGTGCCATTTTGACGGATTATTTTGCTTAAATATATTTTAGATGTATAAATTAACTCAGTATTTTCTAAACGTTGGAGTTTACTGGCACAAAGTTTGCGTATCGGATTTATTTCTCGCTTCAACTGCGGATTTTGTAGGTTTATTTGGATGTCGTCTTGACCTACGTGATTTGTGGAAAGGAAATAACTTTCCAGATTTTTGTTCGAGACTCAGTTGTTGAGTTGCCTATGCTGCTCGCAACCTAGGTATTGCTTAATTCTACCATTTCTTTTCACTAATCATAATTATAAATGTATTTGTAAGTTGTAAGATATGTTCATGTGACATACATAGAATTCGGCGTAATGACTTCAGGGCAAACGCAATGGTTTCCAGTCGCTTATATTACTTTAATTCTTACAGGCAAAGTGGCTTAAACTGCGGAGAGTACAACACTTTTTCGATAGTTATAACAAAATCATCATTATCATCAGTTCCTGATGCCAACCATTTGGCAGCGATGGGTACGAATAAATGATCTCCATTGTCCTTGGTCATTTGTCACGTCTATTGCCCCCTTTGTATAGTAGAGTTGTTTTGATGCCTAATGTCTTATGTCATCGTTTCTTATTTTCTGCAGTCTTGAAATCCATGCGATCTTCCGCAGCCAGCTCATTTCTGCTGTAAGAATTCTTCTTTCATCTTGTTTTCACATTGTCCAACATTCCGATCCATATAGGAAAATGGGTTGAATCATTGTCTCGTATATTTTTTTCTTAGTTTTCTTTGCTAATTCTCTGCTCCTCCATATCCTGTTCATTATTCCAAATGCAAGTGAAGCGCGTCCAATTCTTCTTTGTATATCTTTTTCGTTGCTGCCATCAGCGTTTATTAGCCCTCCTAAATGGATGAATTGTTCTTCTTGCTCAATAGCCTCTCCTTGGGTTGTAATAGTTATTGGTGCTTTTTGGTCTTTTCAATCACCATTGTTTTAGTTATCTCTGCGTTGATCATTAAGGCCAAATCTTCTACTGGTGTCGTCCATCTGTGTCGTAATATCCTGTAGTTCTGTCTCGCTTCTAGTGAGGAGGCCAGTGTCGTCAGCAAATCGGAGATTATTCACCAGCTCTCCATTTAGCTTCATTTAGCTCAATGTTATTAAGGCTGAGTGACATTACTGCTTCTAACACTTCTGTGATCTTTTTATCTACTTTTATGGCACTTGATGATTTTTGATATATCTCTTGTACAAGTTTTATCAGTTGCTCTGGTATTTCTGCGTTTTACATCGCTCTCCACATTCCATCACTGTAGAATAAAGTCTATGAAGTTGATGAAGACTTTATGGTTGTGTTCTGTACTTTTTTCAAGTATCTGTCTCATTGTGAATAGTTGATCAATTGTGCTTCTTCCTGGTCATCAAAATATGAACTTGTAACCATCGTGCTTAAATCTTTGCATTGATTCCTCTTGGGCAAAGGTGCTTAAATCTTTGCATTGATTCCTCTTGGGCAAAGGTTGGTTTCAAATTGGGGTTCGCAGCTTAAAAAAATGTTTGAACAGCCATAATATTTAAAATCTGTCCTTATCCTCCAGACTTACTTTTTTCAGCAAGATCATTCAGTATTCAGTCAGTCAGCATTAAATCATTCAAGACGGAATGGAATATTACAGTTTCATCATTTACCATTATTTCATATTTTATGTCTTTCTTCACACCATTGCTAACACAGACTTTTTCAACAGTGTTGACCTATTTATCCGGCATGTCACGGTCCACCTCATCCACTTTATAAACATGTCTCGTAATTTGGGAAGGAACTGATTCCTGAGATAATTGCTCTTTCTGCAGGCTGAAACATTTTAACTTTTGCGGACAAAAGTAACAAGTTTTGGAAAGACTTACAGAAACTGTAAGAAAAACTTCAAATGTTGCGCTTTTTGGAAAGGTAACGTTCGTAAGTTTCATTAACCTCCCTATGACTATCGTCCACTAAATCGTGATAAATTTTCGGCGCTTGATCGATCGTGAGATCTGATAATTGCTCTTTGCCAGACTGGTCATTATGCGTAACGCCAGTTCTCTACCAAACTGTCTTGCCGGTGCATGAAGTCGCCTGCTCGCAATCGGCGCATCAACAGAGTCGAGCATTTTGGTCTCGGGTCGGCAACAGGCTTGAACCTTCGCTAGTTTGTGCAGTAAAAATGCGAAAGTTTCTGATATACATAATTGAAGTTTTTTCACTGTGTTTCGAGAGCGGCTACTTTATTAGTATGGAAGTTAAATATAACAACCTTGACAAAATCGTACCTTGATAAAACAAACTGCTTGAAGTTTGTCACAAAACGGTTGTGTCGCTTAATATAGCTTCTTTATTTTTTTTTTCTAATATAACATCATCAAATACTTCATGAAACAAACAAATGAGTATTACTTGTTTTCCAAGGGCTTCCATTTGGAGTCGTTGCTGAATGTCTTTATACATTGTGTCTAAGCCCTGACGAGACATGTGATAGGCCGCTCGCTCTGTGTCAATGTCGTCTTGAGCAGTCTATTTATATATTGAAAACAATGTAATAGATCCCTGAATTAGAATTATAGCATTGCAGAAGGCTGGTACACATAAAATGGGTCACGCTGACTTCTCCGTTAATTTATATTTCTTCTTTCGTTACCTGTTTGAACTTTAAGAATTCAATATAATGGGAAAACACGGTTCATATAATGTATATCAGTCTCTAAGTATTAAGTTACATTACATACATTATATTTACTTACATTCAACTTTAGCAGGCTGGCTGTGAAGAGACCTGTATGTTTTTAAGAGGTCTGTTTCCTAAAAAAAGTGTTTAACCCAATTATTCTAGATCAGTAAAGTGCAGCAAAGAAGAGTCATGAAATGTTCAGACTGAGGCGGTTTTTCTACCAATATCAAGCTTTAGTCACAAATGGCAATGTCACTAAGTGTCAATATTGGTAGGCTCATAACGAAAATTTGTCACATTAGTGACTGTATATAAATGTTAACAGATCGATTTAGGAATGTGAGGCACAACAGCATTTGAAAAATCGGAATTCATTTCGATTATTCCGATAATTCATTACGTTATTTTATGCTAATAAAATCCAATGCGATGTGACTTGCCGGTCGGAACAAATCACTTCGGTATACGTGCGAGGGTTGGGAAAATACAAGAGCAGGTCGGAGTGCAGTTCCGTTGGCTACCCGTGGGTCACGCTCATTCAACCTAATGTATAGTTGTATAATAGAGTGGGGTAGAGTTCAGTTCCCGGACAAACGTAAATCAAAGG
This sequence comes from Allolobophora icterica, assembly GCA_963556255.1. NCBI lineage: Eukaryota > Metazoa > Annelida > Clitellata > Crassiclitellata > Lumbricidae > Allolobophora > Allolobophora icterica. The sequence continues at coordinate 28,259,983 of OY744610.1, read as the reverse complement.
TCCATGTCAAAGTTGATATTGCACCAAAAATGGATTTTCTAGCAACTTTGTCTGAAACATCAGCCCGAAAACGCAGTATGTTGTAATGGTTTAATGGTTTAATGGTTATGACTTTCAAATTTAGTACCCAAAGTTAGAGCTACAAACAACAATGAATAATAAAATAAATGAAAAAGTGTTTCAACTTAGTTCAGAAAATCAGCTTCAGTTTCTATAGTTAGCAACTCCAATCTTGATTTCTTTATTTTAATGATAACACCGTGGCGTGAGTCATGTCCGTGAACTCGGCCTCAGACTGCAGAAACTGTACTTAAGCTGTCCTCTTTGGTAGCTACACTGCGTTTGACCGATCAGATCTCGTTGCTTGCTCAATTTGACATCTCTGCTGCATTTGACATGGTTGACCATGAGATCCTCCTGCAACGTCTCGAGCCTTAAAGTGGTCTGAGGGGCTCCTCTCTTTTTTGGTTCCGGTCCTATCTTACAGATCGCACAAAAACGATAATCTGGGTTGAGTCCAGAACACACTGTTTTACTGTCAAGTTTGGTGTCCCCCAGACACACTCCTTTACCTGATAGATACATGATGATAGTGGCCTCTATGCTGATGACGCCAAGGCCTGCGTGCATGGCCCCCCCGTCTGCTCAGCTCCCTCTTATTGCTCGCATGACCTTCAAGCACTGCTGTCCTCAAACCGGCTTTCTCTAAACCCATCAAAGACCCAACTGATTTGGTTTGGCACTCGTCAACAAGTGGCCAAGGTTGACTACACTCTTCTTATCCTTCTTATACCTTCTCTGCATCTGTCCGTAACCTGGGTATAATTCTTGATAGCTCCCTTTCTTCTTCTGACCATATCTCTAATCTCACCCGCTTGTGCTACTACCATCTCCGATGTCTCAAGATCCGAAGATCTGGCTTCTCTCCAGTCTTTACCTCCATTGTCTATGCCTTTATCTGCTCTCGCATTGATTACTGTAACTCCCTCTTTGTTGGCCTCCACAAAGTCCATCTCCCCTCTACAATCTCTTCTTAGAGACTAATCGCCCGTCTCCCACGATTCTCCCATATTTCCACATTCATATTTGAACATTTTCACTGGATTCCACTTGCTGCCCGCATCCAACTAAAGGTACTTATATGACTTATATGTTCCCCCAGTGAGAACGGTGATGGTCCACTCTCGTTCCAACTAAAGGTTCTTATCCATATTTGCCGATCTTACCTGGGGCTTTATCCTAAATACCTCTGTGACCCATTACGTCGTCTTACTTCAGCTAGCTCCCTTCGCCCTCTTCGCTCCTTTGATCGACTCATTTGTTCCCCGAGTGAGAACGGTGATGGCCCAGTCTCGTTCCTTTGGCCCTTCACTGTGGAATCAGCTTCCTCCTTCGGCCTGGGCTGCCACAGCTTTTCGTTGTCTCTAAACTTGCCTTTATTCCCGAGGACTTTCGCACTGGGAGCGCCTCTGATTGGTGAGCACTTGGTAGATGCGCTTATAAGTTTTGAAATACAATACAATACAATGCAATACAATACAATACAATATTGTAGTGTACTGTATAGTGTGTAATTTGTGTATTTAAGTGACTATGTAATAAATGAGTTTCTATAACCCTATTGTATAAGATTAATGAATTTGTTATTTATTTGTAATTTAAATATATTACGTCACACATCTTTTAAAGTTGCGACCCCTAGACATGGTACAGAATACGAAAATAAATTATTTCATTAACCAGTAGATGAGGGAGCTTCTATTTATCATTGTGTCTGGTTTAGGCAACCACTTTTTGCCCCACTCTGTTGCATAAGCTCTCTTGCATCTTTTTATTCTACCTATCTAGTGTCATTTTGGTCTAACCTTAAAACTTACCATTTTCACCAGTTTACCATTTCTCAGTTTTCTGACTTCTGTATAATGCTACATGTTTTTAAGTGAACTGATTTCTGACTGCGGTTTTGGTACACCATACACTGACGTTATAGGGGTTCATAAAATACAAATAACCCAAATCAATCTACCTTAATTAGCCGCGTCGTGCAGCATGGCTGTCAGCTCAAGAAATTTTATCCTTATTATTTTAGATCAATAAAGTGCAGCAAGAAGAGTCATGAAATGTTCAGACTGAGGCGGTTTTTTTAGCAATATCAAGCTTCAGTCACAACGCCGTGCGTTGGGACGGAATCCATCATTCATCTCTGTCAAACGCCATGCGTATTTTATTGACAGTGAAGCTTACACTTATTTAACCTACTGTAAAATATTGGTGACAACGGTGGTTGAATATTAGCACATGTAATGACTGTTGGAGGTTGGCCTACCACACAGATTGTGAAGTTGATTTTGAGAGAAGCCATGATGAAATCAAAAACGATGGTTTACCTACCAAGCCAGCTATTTTAAGGACAGTAGCCTAACTGTGTATGGTAATATTTTTACAGCATTATTAACAGACCCATTGCGGCATAATTTACCTGTAATTGTTTCTGATGTTCATCAAGAAGAGCTTCCTTTTCACCTCGAAGTACAGAGTTCTCTTGTTGTAATTGAAGAATATTGTTTTTTGCAATTGCAATATCTTCTTTCATTAGAGTGTTCGCAGTTTGAAGGCTTTCTAACTTCTGCTGAAGATTTGTAACAGTTGCGCTAATTTCAAGAAAGGAAACATTCAAAAATGCTTATTCTTGATGTCAAATAGTAGTCAAAATGAAATTATATATTCAATAATGCAGCAAAATTCCCCTTCCACTCAATAGAACCAATAACACTCATTATTATCCTTAACACCCATTTGACGCTTAACACTAGGTGACAGTTTCGGTGCCTTACTGCCTTGAACTGGCTAGCTTCCTCCCTCTTCAATCTATCTCGGCAAGTGGTACTCCTCGGTCTGATTCTTTCCTCTGCATTGCTTGTGTCCGAGAGGAATCTGTTCTTGGCCCAGTGTTACCTTCCCTCCAACCCATATCAGCAGCATAGCTGATATGGATTGGAGGGATTTTAGAAATGCAGCAGCATGCTTTTCATTGCTCTGTGACCAGTCTTGCAAGGTAATATTTTGCTTCAAATAGTCTTGCTCTAGTCATGTTTGCCCTTGCTGCCACTGTTCTTCCGCTATAAAAAGAGTCAAAAACTTGGGGTGACTCGCATTTTCACATATCAAACCTTGGCAGATATTTGTGACGCAGTAGCCGCGTCGTTGACCCGTTAGCGCTGCACCGCATTTGCCACCTTCGATGCCCTACCAGCCAAGACACCAGCCACGGTTTGCCAGTCACAAATAAGCGTCAGGAGCAGGAGCGATGCCGCTCATGCTTGTTTTACTTTTCAGTTGCGTTTTGTGGCAACGAATCGTGCCATCGCGTGTAGATTTAGCCAATGCTGCTTTTGCCCTTCCATTGGTGAAAGGGCGAAATCGATATGATCAGAGTTCATGTTGGAGCGCTATTTTATAATGTGAAACTGACTGCTGAAAATATTAAACGACGTTGAAGTTTCTACCATCCGATTCAAGTTTCAGGAGTCGGTCGCTGATCAGGACGACAACAAATATTATTTGGTCCTGCGGCTTGAAGTCTACCTTGATGTCCATGTCCTGCACTTCGGTTTTCTGGCGTCCGGATTGCCTGCAAACGTCTCACTCCCACTGCTTTCCCTCTGACGCCGCTGCTGCAATCAGCCTCATGTGCCATTCCACTGACTCTGGATGTCTTCCAACTGCCTTCGCTGGAATCCCTCTAAGACTCTATA